>JAQGCQ010000711.1:0-12183 GCA_034699945.1 Chamobates pusillus
AGAATCTGAAAATCCGTTAAATATTGGATTTTAAAAAATCAAAGAAAATGCCGTTAATTGTGATTCAAATCATTCGAATTTGTAATTAATTTAATTATCAGAGAATTCATGCATTGATTCAGAAATCAATTATTGAAATAAAGAATAAAATTTGAATTCATTTCATTTTCAATCAAACCGTTGAATAGGTTTTGAATTTTTGTGATTTGAGTTAAGATTCTGAGTGATGGCCAGAAATACCATTACCCGTAGAAACGCCATTACCCGTGGAAACACCAGTACCCGTGTAAACACCAGTAGCCGTGCAAACACCAGTACCCGTGCAAACACCAGTACCCGTGCAAAAACCAGTACCCGTGCAAACACCATTACCCGTAGAAACGCCATTACCCGCGGAAACACCAGTACCCGTGGAAACACCAGCACCCGTGGCAGAGGAAGAGACAGCAAACGTAGACAAAGACACCGTCTAACTATCTATGGTTACACGACTACCACCGGCAGAGGCAGAGGGCGAGCAGACAGCAAAGGTAGACTCAAACACCGCATATCTATCGTTGGTTTCTAACACATGAAAGGAGTGTTCGTTTCATTCTGTTCTGACTTTGAATCAAATCTTAAATACAATTAAAAACATTTTAAATCATATAATCTGTGAATAAAAAACCAATTCTTTGAATAAAACTTGAATTCAATTTATGTTTATTTTAATCGAAAGATTAGAAAAATTAAGTCAAAAACAGAGTCATTACTAATCAAATGAGAATTGATTTAAATATTTGTGGTAAGTCTTCAAACCCACATCGGATGCCTTAATGATTGCTGTCTTCTATTATTGTCTTCAATAATGTCATCAATATATGGGTTGTCAACAAAATATTGATTTTATTACTTCATAAAAATACTGACAGTTATCTTAATTGTCTAATCTTAAAACTTGATCAAGCACAATCTAATACTTAAGTTTGACAATGAAAAAAAGTTACCTCGACTTAAACTATGGCTTACCCTGAGTTCGAACGGGGGCTCAGAGTGGCGATTACGATGAGGTGTTGTGCAGACTGTGCAAGAGCATTGACACCAATTGATACAGGAATGCAAAATATAGAGGAATAGTAAGATAGACAGAAGAACACTAATGATGGCAACCATTCTCATGTCTGTCCAATAAATATAAGACACAATTTTAGATTCGAATTATTTAAGAGTTTAGAAAAGTTGAAAAAAAGAGGAAAACACCCACTGATTGTGTGTCGATTTATTATGCAAATTACTTCATCGGCAACAGAGGTGGTCGGGTGTCCGCACTCGAACTTACTTATTTGCCGAAGAGATAAGATTTTATCAATTTTATCTTCCATTGGATCCGAGTATTTGGTGAACAAAACTCAGAATCAAAACTCTTCACAACTATTACCTCAAAAAACTTAACCAAAACTGAAGACTGAATTTGAAGAAAGTAGAAATCACTCGAAAGGAATACATAATTGAATTAATGAAATAAAGAGGGGAAAGGGTTTACTTAAGCAATCAGAAGAATAGCATCTTATTTATTATTTATTCAATAAAATTCATTTAATAGACTATTATTTAAATGTTTCTTAACTTATAAATAGAAACCTTGAGATTATAATTGAAAATAATTTATGTTTTGTTTTATTTGTTAACTAATATTAATGTTTATCTCAAAGAAAATAGTTTTGGTTTCAAGAATTTCGATATAATCTTATACTTAAACAGTAATTATATCGAAATCACCGAAAAATATTTGACACCAAAAAAAATAGAATTCAAAAAACAAAAGCAATTTTTAATAATTATATAAATTATATAACAATTTTTCAAAATTAAATTATTCACAAGTTTTAAGTTAACATTTAGTTTAAAAAAATATGGGAAGAGTTGTATATATGATAGGAATTATGAAAATTAATAGTGGGCTCAAAAAGTATAGTTTCCTGTCATATATGACATGTAATTATAAATTAATTTTTGTAATTCAATGATTTCAATGTTTTGATTATTTTCTTTTGAATTAAACTCTTTTTGCAAACAAAATGACCAAATCTTTTGATATGTTTTTCAAGAGATTCTTTGAAAATATAGTTTTGAAAAATGAACTCAAACTTTGTGTATAAAAATTGTATGTTTTGTTCAATAAATTTAAACAATCGATTGATATATAAAATGGTTTTTACATTTGATTGAAACGAATCTTAGAAAAAAATTATTAAATTAACAAAAAAAAACAGCGAATTATAGTGAAAAAATGAGCAATGCATTTGTTAGTATAAAGTTAATAGATTCTATGCAATAGCATCAAGCAGAAATAAGTATTTTCAAAAATATCAGATCATATGAAAAAAATTATAATGAATTTCATTCTAAAGGAAAGAACTGAAGACTTGTTATGAAACAATTGATCAAAAAAATTGATTAATAATTAATAAAAATAATTAATTATTAATAGAATTAAATAAACTTTAAACAAATGGCATTTCAGTGGTGTCCCCCACACACAGAGGACTGGCAATCAATTGACTCAGAATTTGAGATTCACTTACATTAAGATCAAGAGTGAGATTAGATTAAGTTTAAGATTTGAGAACACAATCAATAAATGATTTGCATTTTCGTCGCACAAATCGGATAAACCTCTCAATTAAAACAACACTTGTTTTTAGAACTCAAACTCATTTACCTCTTGTTATACACAGAGAATGGTCTCATTATTACAATGTATAGTTTGGTCCGTCATTTGTTTTTCACAAATAATCAAAGAATTTGTCTTTTCGTCGACAAATGGTTCGACATTTTTGGCATTTATTTCATTCTTTTTGTTGAGAACTTCGACCTCATTCTCCGTGTATTCATTTGCAGAAAGAATGAGCTTTCTTTGAATCTGTGGCTCCATTTGACAATATGTCTGTCCATTGTCTGACTCCAACTCATTCTGTTTTTGTTTGACATCATTGAGTAATATTTTGTGAGTTGGGATCAGACCGTAGAGGATGTTCTTCAATGACTGATGCTTTTTGTCGAATGGCTTACGATTGAGATAATAACAGATCTCACGGAATGACTGGTTGGCCGACGGCAACAGATATTCGGTGATCTCACTAAATGAGGGTCGGGTCCGAGGATTCTTACGCCAACAGAATTGCATTATTCGCCAACTTTTCCACAAATAAATGAATTAACAAATTATTCCTTAATTTTCAAATATCAAAATTCTTACAGTTTTTTGGGACAGTTGTCAGGTTCTGTGAGGCGCACACCTCTGATCACACTTTGGAAGACACTTTCATTAGAGTATCCTTGATATGGTTGAGCACCCATTGTGACCATTTCCCAAAGAACCACACCATAGGCCCAAATGTCAGAATATGTGGTGAAAACGCCATCTTTTAGGGCCTCGGGAGACATCCATCGCACAGGTATTAAACAACTGTCTCTTTTCCTATCAAATTAACAATTGTTTAGATTCTATACAATAGAAGAATAAGAGGAATACCTATAGTAGTCGTTGTCATAAATATCGCGAGTCATTCCAAAGTCACCGATTTTGACGGTGAGGTCATCGGCGACCATACAATTTCTGGCGGCGAGATCCCTGTGCACAAACTTACGCGCAGACAAATATGCCATTCCATCTGCTATTTCAATGGCCATTTGGAATATCCTGTTCCAAGTGGGGACCCGAGGGTTGGGGTTCTCCTATAAAAATAAGTTGCAATTAATTTTTGAATTATTAAACAATTGTTGATAACTCACGTCATTATCTGCTCTATTGGACCGTAAATAGGTCTTGAGATCACCATTTACCATATATTCCATGAGAACGAGCACCGGGTTGTCAATTGAAACAATTCCAATGAATCTTACGATATGATTGCAGTCAACGAAAGACCTATTATTTTGAATAATAATTTAGCGAAAAATTTCTAAATTAAAAGTGATTTCAGTAATTACTTCATAATATTGGCCTCTTTAAGAATGTTCTCTCTTTGTGATGAGCGGGGGTTAGGCGTCAATGTCTTGACCGCACATTTAATTATCTTATTGCCTTTCTTGAGCTCTCCGTAATAGACTCGGCCAAAGGCTCCGTCGCCCAACATATGGAAGAGTTGAATGTCAGCCTTCTTGATCTCCCACTCCGGGTCCACTGTAAAGCCATCACAAAAGTTATATTGATTTGCAAATTGGATCTACTCTTTATAAACACAAACCGGTGTATCTCTCATATTCGGGATTCACTGATATTATATCCAACTGTGAGTTATGTCTCTTCGGGGCCTTTAAGTAGCAAATGGTTGCCGTAAATAAAAATGCGACCAAAAGTGAGGTCAGTCCAACTGTCATATATATTATGGGCGATCGGTCTATAAATACACACAAAACAATACATAGAATTAGAATTAATGTTACATTAATTAGTGATAAGAAGCGAGCCGTGTAATCAGGGACATTTCAAATAAGCATGCAAACTTAATATTGTTAATTGGTCAAGGTTGGTTTGGGTTAGGATTGAAAAGATGATAGCAAAACAAAACAAATATTAACTTGGATCATCTGTACCATCGGCAATACAAATAGTTGTATTCAAATTGAAATCTTTGGTCCACTTCTTTGAAGGTCCGTTCATTGAAGTGGCTCTCAATCGGAATGAATATTGAGTTTCTTCGGCCAAACCATTGATAGTAAAGATATGATTCAGTGCTCTGAAGTGTTCCCTATTTATACAAAACGTCTTTTTGTTTGTTTTCTGAAATGTGTGAAATCAGACACAAAAAAAGATCAGAATTGAAAATCGATTGAAATGTGTCTGCAGTCTAGACATACGTTAAGGCTTTCCTGTAAATGGATCTGATATGAAACTATAGCTCCGTTTGGTTTGATGGGTTCCGACCAATTTATTACAACTGAGGTCTGATTTACTTCAAATTTGACGGATTGTTCGTCGATATCGTCCGCAGTTTCTGGAAATTCAAATCAATTTATTATTCGTTTGAGAAAAACAACTCTTTTGTTGTTTATGAATGGCAAGAATCAATGGGAAGACCCACAAAACTCCACGTTTATTAATGCATTGGTTGAACAATTACATCAAGGAATACCTAGATATGTAGGTCGTTGATATTAATTTCATAAATAACTTAATTGATCTAGTATATTCTTAGTTGAGTAGGTTCTAAAGGATCATCAAATGTGGGCTAAAGACTAACCGTTTTTTTTAGTTTTTTGTTTTGATTTTTAAGGATTCTTTTGCAAACAGAATGACAAAAATCAATATGACCAAGGCTCAAAGTGTGAGCCCAGGGAGTGCTGTCACATAAAAAGAGCATGCAAATCATTATCAATCCATAGATTTGAAATATTACGACAGAAATGATAAATTTTTATGCATTTCTAAGCAATTTTCAAAGTAAACACTAAAAGCGTTGCCTTTTAGGCCTTTAAGGTCTGATTTAAGGCCTAATTTATTTGACGCGAATCACAGTTAGTATTCCTCACAACACAAACACAAGACATGTCTTTTGATCCAATTTTTACTTTGACTTCAATGTCAGAGTGAAGATGAGTTCGGAAACAAAGTCCAGAGCAATGTTTTTCATAAAACGGAAAACAAAATTCCATTTGATATTACATTTGAAGCGAAACATTATATGCAATGAATAATTATTTTGTCTGAATTGACATTCATTATAGAGTTAACTCTTCGTTCACTTCTCTCTTATAACAGAAAATTATATGTTTTTAAAAACATAAAAATATTAATGAACTCTAAAATTGAATCTATAGTTAAGTAAACAAAATATTTTTAAAACTCAAATAAAAATCTCAATTAAAATGATTAGAAAAAGTAATTTACTAAAGAATTTGATATTTTACTGAATTCTTTGACTATTACTATAAAAATACCAACACTTTTGTGATTTTATGCTAAATATCTGTTGAAGAATCTGTCGGCACATAAGTGAGTGTCTCCTCTATGTGTGGGTAGCGCTCAATAAATGATTAATTTACAGTTCATTAAACGAAGTATTTTAACAATAAGTGAAATATCGTCTCTTTTTCTCATTAAGAAGATTAAAATCTATGACAACAGCACTTTAAATGATCTAGTCAATTCAATAAAACAAAGCATGTAATACTAGATTAATATTACTAGGTCACATTCATATAAATAGAATTCAATATATTGTTTGAATTATTGAATAAATTGAATGAAATTGAAAATCGCATAAAAAGTCAATCATTCAAATCAATTGGAATCAATGGAAAGCCTTACCTAATGGTGGAGTTTTAAGTCTGCTGTGCGCCACTACACCACACGACGGATTGCCAAGAATGCAGGCCCGGACCACCAAATAGTAGTTGCGGAAGTGTTTAATAGCAGTATTCCATCTATAATGTGTTTCATTTCCGGTGCTTTTAAATCTGAAGAGACCATAGATCTGATAAATCTTAGGATCGAAAGGCGTCCTCTTCTGAACCTTTGGTGGGATTCTGTGCAAAACATCATTAAATACAATACATTCAAATAGTATAACCAAGAACCTACTTATTTTTGTCACTTTCATCTGAAGGTTCACTTGACTTATAGGCGGCGTTCACTACTTTACCGAAAAAGTGATTCTCATCGATCACCTGATCCACTGAACTAAACACAAAATACTGATTCTTTCCACTAATGGGGTTCGGATTCAGTTGTATATTAAATGGCAAGAAGCCAATGGCCTGATAATCATCTTGATCATTTTTAGACTCTTTGCTTGTGTCGACTACCAATGGATGGGGAGGAGGGTTCATCTCGAAATCCATTTCACACCGGTCATACTCATCTAAACCCTGTCCTTCAATAATGTCAGTGCCCCCCAATGGACAGTTGTTCTTCTCTGAATTCTTATAAAGGAGTTCGAGGTCTTCGTATTCAATGAGATCGAGAGTAAACCAATCAATGGTCTTATTATTGATGACCGAAGTGTAGTTCCACTCAACTTGCAAAAAAGTGGGATGTTTTTTGCAACCTAGTCCTTTGACGCACTCTTTAGCCGAGAATTTAAAGCCGGGTAATAATTGTAGGCTTTCCTCATATTTGATGGAATTCTCTAAAAAATCAAATCAATCAGATTTTGGGAGCTCTCAACTATTTATAGCACTCGTATTGTCGCACAATATAAGAGAGGGCGGGCTCTCTATTAACACTAATCCTTTAATTAACGAATTAAACAATTATTTACCAAAAAATTAAATTAACAAAAATCAAAATTCAAGGCTTTCCTAAATGAATGGCTTCCGAACAGTGAAAAAAAAGAGTATAAAAGTAACAAAAAATACGACACATCTCTATATGAGAGACAGTGAATGAGTGCTATATTTAGTCAATTAAGTGCTAACTTTTAATGGCTTCCGCAAGAATACGGTAATCGGATGTATGAGCGAAACAGAGTTTATTTACTTGTTCCAAACGGACGCCTCCTCTCACGTGTTTCAAACTATGAAAGTCCACTCGCCTCAAGTCTTGCATATCTTGGATTACGAGTGCATTCCCTTCGAACGTATGATTGCCACGAATTGCCTTCAAGTTTGGAAACCAATCCAAAGTCACCACATTTCTGATGCGGTATATCAACAGATAATCGGTTATCTCTTCCAAATTGGGCAAGGATATGCTCTCCATTCGCTTTCTAGTGTTGACATCTCTGTCAAACAATACAATGTGGAGATAACCCACTATTTGCGTACAGTTTGCGATTCGACGAAATTCATCCGAATTGTTCTTGATTACATGGTTACCATAGCATACTATTCAATATAAATAATTATTATATTGAATACCTTCAAACTTTAAAATAACAAGATAATAATTAAATTACTAATTGATGCAGGCTAAAAAATGATGGAGAGCTTCAAGTTAGAATAATTGGAATCAGAATAACCAAGGTATTTTAAAACAGTCAAATTTATAGCTCTACATATTATTCGACCGAAATTCTGTCCTTTAAGGTTGGTAAAATTTGTACTAGCTCTAAACTTTATTACACTGCAGTTCAAACTATTCCATAATATTTAGTTTTTAGCATTTTTTATGATATATTTTATAATTTATATGTTTTGAGTTTTGAATCAAATCTGTATTTAAGATAACAAAACTGGAATTGGAATGTAAAGAGAGGGGAAGTGCAAGAGGGGAAGGGGCGAACAGCGGCTTCCCGTATAAAAAGAAGCTTAATAGATTACTTGTGATTGCAAGATCAGAGTATGTCAGCACTGATTCATTTTCTTCTCTCACTTAAGCACTTTGGCTTCAACTAAATATAGGTGGAGAGGGGAGAGGGTGTGCACTATTTATCATTATTTTCATTACATATATTCATGCTAGTTCATTTTAATTAGCCATAAAAATTCTTCAAATATATTAATTTATATTTTTATTCAAATGTATTGTTCTGTTGCCAGAAATCAATTTGCATATAGAAGTATGAGCTAGCAACACCTAAAGGAAGTTGCCTTGATTGTGCCTTATTTATTCACTAAACAAAATACCGAACAACAAGCAATTATTCACAATATTACCCAGTAAACAATTTATGATCAATAATTCACTTTTCCAATGAAAACAAATATGAAATGAAATATTAGTCCTTAAATAATAAGTGTTAAACAAAGGCCTAAAATGGGATTTCAATGTTAGAGACGAGGCTTAGAATGCAATTCACATAACTTTCTCTTCAAAAACATATTTTACAGAATTTTATAGCCTTTACAGACATCTGTCCCGTATTTGAGCCGAGTTTTCAGACAGTAATTCAAAATTATAACCGAATTTTCAAAGCAGCCAAGGTAGTCTAATAGTTATTCTCACAGGTGAGAAATTTGCCACGCTAATTGATTATTTAACAGAATGTTTTCCTGTGTGCATGTTCAATTTATTTGTTATCCTAATTTAGCATGAATAAATGAAGTGGTATAGCCAAAATTGATTTTTCTGGCAATCTTGGTCATTATCATTAGAATTATTACAGATGTGCTTCACAATTGAATATATTAAAAGAGGCACTTTATATGATTGAGCAAATACTTTAAAAATAAACTAGTTCAGTTTTAGTTCAATCTTGTGATCACTTTTATTTACGCTTTTCTGGAGATAATTAAAAGGGCTTTAACTGAGCCCTCAGTTCTGCTTTAATTAATTTCAAACACAAAATAAAAGGACTTCACTGCAAACTTCAATAGCAAGCATTTTTTTTTCGTGACATTAGCATAAAAAGGTGCATGGTAATGCTTATCATAATGGTAATGACATTCATTTCCAGACAAGAGTAAAATCAATAAAGGTGATAAAAAATGATAAATTTGGTCAAATTGGTCCCAAAACGCAAAACCCGGCAAAATTTGATTAAATTTTTTGAGAAGAGTGGGGACAGGGGTTAAATGGCGGTTTCATTAGTGACTCTAAATTTAAGCCATGCTTACTCTTTCGTTAAAAAATAAACAAAAAAAAAGTGAGGCATACCTTTAGAGTTGACTTTTAGACAATGAATGAATAGTATTAAAGAAATGATCAAAAGTCGTCCGAAGAGGACGGCTATTGAATTCATTGTAATCGCAGTGTTTATCCACTTTTAATCATTTAATAATCACAGAAAGTGTCAAAACAATTGTCAAAACAGTTGTCAATAGAAGTGTATCCAAAGTTTTTGTTTTACAAAATTAAATAGACTTTTAAACACATTTAGAGGACAGTGGGTTAGGAAACACACATTTGTTCACTGTTTGGATAGACTGCAAATAATGAGACTACAATTGGCAGCGTTTTGCGCGTGTATTACATACGGCTGCGCAGTGTACTGGGGTTGGCATCAGAGGGGACTCACTGTGCTCGCACTCAGACCTCAGAATAGCCACCCGTTCCTCTCACTCTCACTCAAGTCTGACTCTTTTTGTATGGGTTTTTTCTTGAAAGCCATATAAATCTTAAAATTAATTTAATTTGTTGTCAGGACTTCAATAAATTTGAGAAATGGTCCAGACATCCAAGGCAATTTATATATACTGGCAATGTATGGCAAATAAGGCGGTATACCCGACAGAACCGGTGCCTCAATTTGTTTTTATGTCTTTTGAATAAAAAAGGAACAAAAAGAGCATGTTTATATAAAAGTTGGTCAACAGTTACATTACATAACATTTAATGAAAAATTCAAATCAAATGAAATCCTCTAAATTGGAGACTCTAATGACTGTCAGAGCAGAGGATTGGCTTCATTTGTCGCTTTACTTCCAGACAATAACCAATTGATTGCCACTCAAATCAAATGGATTATTGTTTACTCTATGAGATAGTTAAGAGAGAACTGGATACTTTTGGAGAGAATTGGAGATGGTTGAGTTTGCAATTCAAGCCTCTTATCTTGTTTCTAATTAAAGCTCAAAAGTGGAGTATTATTACGTAATGAGTCATTAATTTAGTGACAACTTGTTTAGTGATAAACTTAATGATACCCTTTCTAAACATACCGGGCCTCTGATATGTCCTAACTTGTTTTCAATTCAAATATGATTTTGATATTACGAAAACATAAAGTATTTTAACCTTGCTTGTTATTGCTTATTGATTGCAATGTAATATTCTTATGAATCTAATATGATCTTGTTACCTTATTTCGTTAAATATAAATATCATTTTTTGTTATTCGATAATATAATAAAATACAGTATAATCCACATATAATTAACGATAACTTTAACTGCAATAAGAATTTACTGTGCTTTTAATCAGGGATCACCAAGATAGTCCGACCAGGGGGTGTATTGGAGGCTAAATTGAAGGATTTTCCACTTTTACATAACTTTATCGGGGTCTCTAATGTTAGCAAGCACCTGTAATTTTAAATCTTTCAGAACTGCGAATATATTGAAAATTTTTGATCTGAGGCAGGTATTAGGGGTATACTTCCTTGGTGATGCCCATTTAATATAACTAAATTATAGTCAGTATTGTCTATAAGGGGCCAAATTAAACCTAGATTTGACTGTAGATGTTATGCCACTCCACTCTCATATAAAACTGTTATTAAAGATTTATATTTTTATGTTTGGAATGTATTGTATTTCACTTTCACTATACCTACGACTTTAGAAGATAATAGATATGTTCAAGGTATATTACTTTATACTAACAAGTTGTCAAGCTTATCTTAATAGTTAGCACAAGACATGGTAGTAAAAGTTACTCGACCATTTAGTTAAATGTTTTTTTTAAAACACACACATTCTGAAAACGTGATAAAGTAGTGATCATTTTACTACTTGACAGTCGAGTGGAGTAGTTAATTGATTGACCTTGGTCACTTTTTGTGCAAACTATTTAAATTTTAAATAATGATTAGTCTTTGTCTGAAAAAAAAGTATTTTATTTCAACTGAAGATTGATTTTCATTTTGAAACAAAGATTGTGTTTATGTAACACAACTCTGAATCCCACACCAATTCACTTGTTGTGTGTGAGTGTGTTGTCAATAGACGAGTGGCACAGACATCAACAGAGAACAGGTATTCAACGTTTACTATACCATCAAAAGTCGTGAAAAATTATATCAATAATCAAATGGAAAAAAATTAAATCGATTTAAGAACTCAATTCTGGGTTCAAAATAGATATATATTTTCGTTTCCTTTATTACTATTTTCTTCCCATAAAATAATCGATATTTTATTTAATTATTATTATTTCATGCATTTAGTGATAAAACAATATAACTTTAGACTGAAATCTAAACTCAGCCCTAAATCTCATTGAGACATACAAATAGACAGGTGTCTGTCTGTCTGTCTGGCCCTTTATATCCAGGTATTATTACAACTATTGCATAATTCAGTGAAATATTTATCAATTTCTCAAATTTATCTTTGATTTAATCTGAAAAAAATATTCTCATTTTTTTAACTTTTATTTTCCACATATTTTTGTTCTTCAAAACTGTTTCTCAATAACTATTGGATTCATTCAACCCATAAAGACCTTGAAATGAGCGAAAAAAATAACTCCAAAACTTTCTTTTCATTCGATTATTAATAGTTATGTAAACGAAAGTATAGAAAATATTTTACACAAATATATATGTTTTCAAAGATTAAGTGAAAGTATATGTGATCTGATTTTAATTAACTTTTTTT
>JAQGCQ010000712.1:0-12181 GCA_034699945.1 Chamobates pusillus
AATGCATAAGTAAAGCAAAAGCAATGCATATCTAACTCTTATTAATTCTTTACATCATATATATGGACAAAGTGTTGGACATTTAGCACCGGCACAACGACCAAGCGCCGGTCTCGCATCAACATAGCATTGTACGGCACAGCACAGGCACTACTCGGGCACAGCACAGGCACGTGCCGTTTAAGGCAAACTTTTTGCTGTTCACACGCAATGGATAGGCATTACATTAATATTATTTCCTCTCTTAATATATAATAAGCCTTATATTTGAAAACTTAATTCATTTTTGGGTCAGAATCTGTGCCGTAGAATATCATTATCTATAAGTTTGTGTTTGCAATTGGCTTCAAATTACCATTAGTGAGGTTGTGCTTGTTTTGCATTCAGGGCCTCAACACTACTGAGAAGATCGTTAGGAGTGAAGAGATGAACAAATTGGTGGCCAAACATAACTAGTATTTGGACTGACATTTGACGCGTCACTGAAAGTCAACTAATTTCGGAATCGCGTCGTAAAAGTGGAGATTTGGCTAAATTTTTGAAGGCCCGGTGCTATGTGTCGGCTATATTCATATATCGCCAACTTTTATATAATGAACTGTCGCTATATTGCGATACAGAGTATTAAGTTTGAACTTCAGACCATTGAGACCATTGAGACCACCCGCGCATTAATTCTGGTCCAAGTTTTGGACATTTGGTGACACAATTCAGTTAACTTTCGGCAAACACTTGAAACAGTTATAGCTATAAATCTCTTGAGTCACGTTTGGGTCCACTTCTGAGCGCAGAATATTTTGATAATTGTTTTGTTGGTCATAAACATTGAGGCAAAAGAAGCAAATGTTGTGCAAACATATATCCATATTATATGGTAGATGTGGGGAAGTGGGGGCCAAAACGGTCATTTCTTACTTTGTTTGCATGTTGTTAACATCACACCTGCCCTCCCCCTCCTATTCGATTGAATTCGGTCTATAAATTCTATTAAATCTTATATGTTTTGGTCATTTAAATAATTTTATGGCATTTTTATTATAATTTATTGAATGAAACCGAAGAACAATAGAATTAAAGCTAATAATGAAAACAAAAGGCATTCAATTATTTTGTTTAACTAAATATATGTCCGTTTTATGCACTTATATAACAAAATATGAAATACAGTACGAAAAGTATGAAAAAATATTTTCTCGAAATGTTTTTATCAAAATAGTAGCCAAAAGTCGACAGCTGTGGAGAAACACAGTTTAATTGGTCTGACATCTCATCGAACAGTCCTTTCGATAATTGAGTTAGACTTGAGTTGAGACTCCTCGACAGTAACTCCAAGGTAACTGTTATTTGCTTTTGAATGGGAGCGCACTTATTATTTTTGAGATTTCACACCTGAGGTAATCCGATTTAAGCATTTCTCAACCCGTCTGAAGAACTCTCCATTAGAGTGGAGAATACCTTTGAATACTTCGGTCTCTTTTGTTGTGATTCTGTTTTGACGATAATGTTATTCACGAATATAGCAAAAAAAAGTTGATAAAAAGTTGCAAGCTCAGCTCAGCAGCCCTTCACTTTTTTGGATTGAGTGAAAAAATTGTTTCTCAAAATAGCAATATTAATATTAAGCTTAAGAAAGCAAAAAACACCTGAATCTCAACCGGATGAGGGAGGCTTCCAATCATTCAACCCATTCTCATATTTCGATTGATACAATGAGTTAACCCTATCCTTAATATTTCATATCCTTTTTAAAAAAGTAACCTCGATTCTCTTTAACCGAATCACTGAAAAAACGTTTTATTTAGTATTCATTGAGAAGATTAGCCAAAAAAGAGGTTCAAAATAAGAGAGAATTACTTTTACGACTTTCCTATCGTTAAATGAGTTACCGATAGCTGAGAACCACTGGTTTTACGACAACTTTTAAATATTTTTGACAAATATTCGATTTCACAGTTTATTCGTTCAAATATTTGTCAAAAATTAATGTTTTTAAAAGTTAATTATCCGTTTGAGGACTAATGGTTAGTGGAAAGGATTAGTTGGACAGAAGTTGTTTTGTCCAACAAAGTGGTTGTTTATGAGCCAAATGTCAAAAGTGTTGGACAAACGAAAAAAAGTTAATCGAAATAAACATTAATTTTAGTAAACATTCACACAATTAGTTGATTAATGGATTTGAGTTCCAAATACCGTCTCAAACAACAAATGGTGAGTGAAGTCCGTGAAAAAAAAACTGGGAACGGGTTGTCGTAAACTGAAAAGCGGAAAGAGAGTCCAGTTGTGATACGGATTTATGGATGTGTGCGTATATACATGTATTGCACTGATATCACGGCTTATTTGCCAGAACTGCCATAACTGCAAACTTCCGTTTATGTCACAAAAATTTCATTTATCATTCAACTAATGTATAGTTAGCTAAATGTGTGTGAAAAGGGCCAGTAGTGAGCCCTCAGAGAACACTGTTCCTCGCTTTCATCATTTATGACCATAACTACTATAACTTACCTTTTCTTCGTTCCTCAAAACTCGTAAACTTTCTTCTATTATATCTCTTTTGGCAAAGAATCTGAATAAATATGTATCGCATGTGATCGCAATCACCGCTTCCTTTCTCAATGGGATGACAATTGATTGTGTGGTGGACTCACTCCACTCACTCCCATATTTACCTGAAATATGAATTTAAGTTATGATTCAAAAAAAACATAATATTTGTCGAATAACAACATTGAAAATATAAATCACAGGAAATACAATTGATTTGATTGTGGTTTTGAACATATTTTTGTCATTTATTTTCTTTATTATATTTATTCCCTTCGAATAAATATTCAAACAATGAATTCACTTCAATTCACTCAAAATTCAGATAAGTTATCTTGATTAGAGTGCATTTTATTTATTTTTTTGGATGAATCAGTTCTTTCTTTATCTAATGATAAGTTGATTATCACAACTATTTCTCAAAGTTTGCGTTCAATTAATCTGAATTTGTTTTATTTTTGACAACTTCATGGAAATCGATAGAAAATTTGTGATTAAAACCTGATTTTTATTCATTTATTCATTAATTCAGCGAACGATTGAATAATATGTTGATTGAATGCAAATGTGTTTAAACATAAACTGATTAGAAATTAGTGATTCGTTCACATAATTGTGAATCTTTAGAAATGTGAATACCTTTACCACATTAAAAAATGAAACTTATCTTTCACATTTTGCACAACAAAACTGATTGCGAATTGCAATGTTATTAACATTAATACTGATTATTAATATTAGTGACAATTGATTGATATATTAATAATCAGTATTAATGTTAATAACATTGCAGTTCGCAATCAGTTTTGTTGTGCAAAATGTGAAAGATAAGTTTCATTTTTTAATACATATAACTCAACACAACAACCAAAATCTCAACCTTTACCACAATTTTTTGCTTTAAAAGTCACGATTTTTACATTTGTATAACGAAACGGCGTTTTTTGCTTTTGTCATATAATTATTGAAAATACTTTAGAAGACATTTTTGTAGAATAATGTTTTAAAAATCATTCCTTGAAAATGACTTTTAATTATCTACTAATTAGAGTCAATAATAATTAAGTCAATCATTCACTTCGGTTCCAATCAATGATTCGGTAAATCATAGGATGGGCTAATTTTAAACGCCAATTATTCTTTGAAACATTTTTTCACCTTGTTCACTTGTGAATAAAAATATAACGAGGAAGTCAACCACTATAAACATGATCATTTTTAGTATAAATGTTTATTAATTAAGTGTGAACTCAACCCAATTATCAAAAATTGATTTCAAAAATGGAATCATAAAAAAGTTCATCTTTTGAGAGCTCGTAATTAAACGAAAACATGTGCTCCCAATTTAAATACAATTTTGAGTCCAATTTTTGACTTGTTCAATTATAATTGACAGGATAAATGTCCTATTTTTATATATTTCTAATCAAAATTATTTATCGATTTGAAAACCAATGCCAACAACTGTTTGATTCAATCAAATATCTTATTACAGTTAATATTATGAGAATAAAATGGAACTTGAACTTCTTCTAAAATCTAGATGAAGTTTATAATAAAATCATTTTTATTTTGGTAATCAATTAAAATAGTTGTCATTCAAATCGTGAATTTCAGAAATATTAGCATGGTATTTAAATTGTGTTCAATCGGATAAATACTGTGTTTAAAAGCTTCCGAATTATTAATTATAAAAAGACATTGAATTGAAACTAATTTATTGGAAAATATTATACAAATTATATAAATTAAAGCATTAATTAATAGTTAGATAATAATTGGGTCATTGAATGTCCTATTATTCTGAATGAGCGCCGAATCCTTTGGTGTTTAGCATTGGATTCAATTCTACTTTTGTCTGAAATATTTGTCAGTCAGTTATGAATGAAACGCAGAATCGCATCACTTATCACAAGTAGAGGACTGTAGAGGACTGACTGGTGAGGACTGGCAGCTGATGTCACTTCTAATCATTTTCTGCTAAATGTTTACTTCATTTGATTGCTGAGATCACTGGAAATTATTTCTTATTTACTCAATGTTTTAATTAATTTGTTTAAAATGTTTAACTCTGAGTCTGAGTGACAACAACTCCAATGAAATCATTCAATTGATTACTGAAGTGATTGCTATGCATTCAAATAGTGTCCGAGTCATTCATTTTTGTGCCTCTCTTTTAATTTTAATAATATTTTTGTCAAATTGTGCCAAATGTGACAAATACCGAATAGGTGTGGGCATCGGTGACGTAACGGGTCCGGCGGCGGACATCAATATGGTATACAAGAAATACTATTTATTACTTCAAATAAATTGACACTTAATTGATGTCAACCAACAGATGGGTTACGCAAAGCCCGGTCAGGACACACATGGGATACATATGAGACTTTACAGTCGGACAGCCATTATTGAGGACTCTGACGGTCATAGAATTTGCTTTGTTTCGGTTGACCAAGGCATGATCTCACAAATCGTCAAATTAGAGGTCAATAAGAAATTGCAGTCATTGAACGCATTTATCATTTTGTTATTTATTAAACTTAAGATATTTCTCGATATTTATAAACAAATTATTGACTCAAATATTTGTTTAGCTCTCGATTTCGATAAAACTTTGAGTCTTTGAAATTCCTTTCAAATAATTCTTTAATTTGATGCTCAGGTTATCAAAATACTTGAGAAAAAGTACCCGGGCATGTATAGCATTAATAATGTGATGCTCTCCTCAACGCACACCCATTCAGCACCTGCAGGATTTTTGCAATACATTCTATACATAATAACATCGCAAGGATTTATTGAACAAAACTTTTATGTAATCCGCGACGGAATCGTCAGAAGCATCGATAGGGCTCACCATAACATGACTTTGGGTTACATTCATTTAAATACGGGTCAATTACTGAACACCAGCATCAATAGGAGTCCCACCGCTTACCTCAATAACAAAAAAGTAGAGAGAGATAGATATGAGTACAACACAGACAAGAATATGACTATTCTTAAGCTGAGTGACCTTCAAGGAAATGATGTGGGTGCTATCACTTGGTTTGCAGTGCACGCCACTTCCATGAACAACACCAACAAACTCATTAGCGGTGATAATAAGGGATATGCCTCTCTCCTCTTCGAACAAGATTTCAATGGAGGAACACTTCACGGAAAGGTTTGTCTTCATTTGCAGCCAAAATGAAATTGAAATAATTGAATTTGTGTGAATGCACCAGGGTCCATTTGTTGCATTGTTCCCACAATCCAACGAAGGAGACGTCTCCCCAAACATAAGGGGCTCTTTTTGTTTAGACACAGGAAAGCCTTGCGATACTGCAACGAGTACTTGTGGTGGAAAGGTATGCAACCAAACAAAGATGATTTCAATTAATGAAAGTATGATTTTATTGAAGAATGAGTTGTGTGTGGCGTCGGGTCCGGGAAGGGATATGTTTGAGAGCACACAAATCATTGGTTTCCGTCAATACTCCAAAGCGAAAGAGTTGTATAAAAGCGCCAAAACTGAACTCAACGGCAAAATAGAGTATATCCACCAAACTATTAATATGTCCGATACTATCGTCGAATTGCCAGATAAGTCAAAAGTTAAGACCTGTGCCGCAGCCATGGGCTATAGCTTCGCAGCGGGAACTACTGATGGTCCCGGAGCTTTTGACTTTCACCAGGGTATTCATATTTATATTCAATTTATTACTCAAAATATTAAATGAATTCAATGGAAAAACAGGTGAAACGAAATCCACTCCTTTTTGGAATTTAGTTCGTAATCTAATAAAGTCACCCACTCCTCAACTTGTTAAATGTCAAAAACCGAAACCTATTCTGTTTGCGACGGGAGAAATGAACTTTCCTTACTTATGGCAGCCCTCTGTCGTCCCGACACAGATCTTCAAAATTGGACATTTATTGATATTAGCCCTTCCCGGAGAGTTTACTACAATGTCTGGCCGTCGACTGAGAGAAGCCGTTAAAACTGAATTCGATAAACAGAGGAGTGGATCAAACGTTGAGGTCATTATTTCTGGTCTGTCCAACGCTTACTCATCATATGTGACCACTTTTGAAGAGTTAGTATAAGTGATAAACGAATTATTTTAAATATTTAATGTAAAATCAATAGATATCAGGTGCAGAGGTATGAGGGCGCCTCCACTATTTTCGGTCCGCACACTTTAGAAGCTTATATACAGCAATACACAAAAATGGCCAAGGCTCTCGCAAAAGAACAACGATTAAGTCCGGGTCCAAATGAACCTAATCTTCTTAAAGAACAAATCAGTTTGAAACCAGGAGTGATATACGACGGCTCTCCCTTTGGTAAGCGCTTTGGAGATGTGACCGCTGACGCTAATGACAATTACACCGTCGGCTCCAGAGTGTCGGTAACTTTTGTCAGTGCAAATCCCAGAAATGATGTGAGGGCTGAGAGTACTTTTCTCGCCGTTGAAAGATTAGATGAAAAGAGTGGTCAGTGGACACTCATCGCCACTGATGCCAATTGGGAGACCAGGTATAAGATATGACACCCCATCTATTGCTATATAAACTGATTATAACTTATTTCAGATTCTATTGGTTTCGAACGAATACGTTCTTCGGTGAGAGTAAAGCCACTATTGTTTGGGACATTCCTCGCAATACTCAGCCCGGAAAGTATAGAATAAGACATTTCGGGAACAGTAAGAGTTTGACACAAACTATCACCAAATATCAAGGGGTGAGTCAACTGTTTTACTCCAATTTAAGCCTAATTTATGATTGATTTCAGTCCTCAAAAATATTTGCCGTCAAATAAGAAGAAAGAAGTGATCGAAAGTTCAACTCATATCTAGTCGTTTGTGACAACTATTGTTTAAAATAGAATTTATTTTCAAAAATTTATACATTAATTAATTAATTAATTACTAATGAATTTTAAAAATTAAATAAAAGTTTACATTAAATATAAACTACAATATATTCGCATTAAATAACTTAATATGAAATCAATTCATAGACGAAAAGAGATCACAATTTTTCTCCGGTCAGGTCTGGAATGGCGTTATAGTAGGAGTGGTCGGGAAACCTGTCCAACTCTATGTAATCGTTTTCACTTATTAACAGTTTGTCTAAATAGTCGACCAGTTGTGTGAATGTCGGCCTCTTTTCGGGATTTGTGTCCCAACAGTAATACATAATATTATACATTTCGCGTTTGCAGTGATCGGGCTTTAAAAGCCGGTTCCCCTCCCGAACATATTTTATCACTTCTGCCGCAGCCATTCCTGGATATGGAGTTCCGCCCAGTGTTACGATTTCCCACATTAGGATTCCTTTAAATGAAACAATATTTGGTTTAAAATAATTTCAATCAAAAAATCAATTAAAAAGTGATTATTAATTGTTATCACAATTACTGACCAAAACTCCAGACATCGCTCTTAGAAGTGAATATGGAGTCAATCAAAGACTCGATAGCCATCCAACGGATCGGTAAACGGCCCTAAAATTAATGGATAATTCAATTAATTTTTTGTCGAATAAATAGTTAATCAAAGTTTTACTTCAGATTTTCTTTCGTAGACGTGATTCGCGACCACATCTCTGGCGAACCCAAAGTCGGCCACTTTTATGGTGTTGTTCTCACCGACCAAAACATTTCTTGCGGCCAAATCTCTGTGTATTATCTGAATTAACGAATAAATTACGTTAATATCAATTGAATTAACTTTGAAGACAACTACTGACCCCTTTGGATGAGAGATATTCCATGGCTTTCGCGACTTGATATGCAAATAATGTCAGATCTCTGGCCGACAATCGATTACTTCTTGCGTGAAGATTACCATAATAGCGCTCAGCATAATGCTCACGGCTTTCACGCAAATAGGATTGCAGTTTTCCCATGGGCACAAACTCCATAATCAAGAAGACTGGGTCTCTATCAGTGCAACTGCCCAACAGAGTGACCACATTTGGGTGTGGGTCTAATGTTTTCATTATTTGCAATTCGGTTAATAAATCCGTTTTCTCTTTTTCAGAGGCGTTCTCTTTGAGAGTTTTGACGGCAACGGTATCTTTTGCATTATTATTGAATATATTAAAGGCCTGGCATTCCCACACCTGACCAAAGCAGCCCTCGCCCAGTATTCTAATGAAGTGCAAGTGATGGCGAGGAAACTCCCACTCTCTGTCTTCAATCGGTATATTTAAAGTCGAAGTATATTTGTTTGATTCGCTTCGACTCTGAAGAGATCTTTTGGCCCGAATTTGTGCAAAAAGAGCGCCGTTGTAATCGAGTTCACCCGAAACTGAGCTAATACTGGTTTCACTGCTCAGGGATTTGTCGATTGAGTTATTAACAAATTTTTGAGAAAACGATTTCATGAGATTCCTATTCGAGCCTTTTTGGCACCTGTGGTGCAAAACCCAGAACACCAGACCAGCGATTGGGGCGAAACATATCGCTGCCAATAGTGGGAGGAAAGCTGTTATCAGGTCAAGTCCGTCGCCAGTCCTATTGGCTGTTCCTCTGGTGGTTTGCTCTGACTGTTGGTCTGATGAGTTCGTTGGTACAGCCGTTTGAACAGTTGGTACCGATTGAGCCGGGGCAATTGCTTTAGTTGTGTGTCTAATGGTAACGGTATCGGTGGTCGTGGCATTCTTAGATTTCGGTTGTAATAACTTCTTTTCAATTGAGGAAGTGGTGGGGGTGGGCTCACGTGGTGGGGGACTGATAAATGCGGTATTTTTTGGTCTTTGAGGGGGTAGCTGTGCATTGAAGAAGGGCGGAAAGGGCCTCCGAATAGGTATTCCTGGATAAGACGAATTTAAGGGACGACTACTACTTATGACTGAATCAGAATCGCGGTCCGAATCCAAGATTCGCACAAATACTTCAATTTTAGCCTAAATTCAAATCAAATGTAATTTTAGAGAAAAATAGAGAAAATAATGCGTTTGAAGACAATCGACGATTGACTTACTGTTTGAGTGCCGTCATTAGCGGTGATAAACAGATAGTAATCATTTCCAGCCTAAGAGTCATAAAAAAGTATTTATTTTGTGTCAACACATTATTCCCATTGAAATAACCATAAAATGTTGAATAATTTTATAGTCATTTCAATCGAAGTCATTCCAGAGATTGGGCTTTGGCTCAGCTTTTCGTATATTATAGGACTGTTATATTCGGCGTTTTCACTGTTGCAGTGGAGCGCCCTTGGCAATTGCCAATCCAGCTTTAAAAGAGTAGAGCATAACTAGTTTATCGCTCGAAAGCACTTCATAATATGAACTTCATATTATGCAGGCGATAGAGAAGGGGGGTATTACTAGGTAAGGTAAGGTAATACATTCTCAGCTCCATATATAAGATTTTGCGGCTTTACTATCACTCAACCAAAGTTTTCTTTCAGATCTGGAGTGACTAAACCGAGTGCGGACTGTATTCATATATATTGCTTACCTGTCCAAACAGTGACTCCTTGATGAATACATCGCCGTTCTTAGGATTAATAGTGAAGTAATTGGATCCGTCTAAAAACATAGCTTTCTCTATACTATATTCTATAGGATCTCTCTCTTCATCCCTCGTTCGCACTGTAATTATACGACTCCCTATAAAAAAGATTCACAAGAATGCAGTCAACCATTAGGTGTGTCTACATTTGGAGCAGCAAAAGAAAAGCACATCCATTCCATGTTTGGAAATATAATTAAAAAGAAACATTTCTTTACTTTTTTCTCTCTGTTGGCCCTCCCTTTCAGTCTTTAAATATATTATTCAAAAATTATTTTAAGAAAAAAGAAATATTTTTTTTTGATTCAATAACTTTAAGCAATAAATTAAAACTTTTTAATTGAATTTCAATCGTTAAATATAATGACTTAAGGCTTATATAACCCGAAAGTGTTGGCAATATTAAAGACCAAGTACTTACCAACTGGCTCGTTTTCTGGTATCAGCCATTCTCGCTTGAAATCAAAAACTGGTGGACTGTTATGACCCGAAAATCCAAATCCTTTGATAATCGAAAAAATTTCCAAATCATTTAGTTTTCAATCGAAGTGTTCGTAAAAATAGAGAAAATTTAATCGAAAATAGAATTGAAAAAAGGATACAAAAAAGTTGAAAACAATTTTGCAATTTTAAATGACCCGAAAAGTTTTAATGCTCTTTTGTTTCCTATTATTATTCGTGAGCTCTGAGGGAGTCTTGATATGAGTTCAATCAGAAGTATATTTAAGAATCAATTGTTTTGATCGATGAAAATGATAATCGATATTAAGGTTAGAAAAGATTTACATTTTATGTGTAATCAAAACATATTTATTCTGAAATCTGGGCTCAAAAGTTGAAAAATCACGAAATACTTGTTTGAATTGGAAATGAGAAGAGCTGTCAGTTTTGTGATGATGTGTGAAAAGTCAGACCCAAATTCACTGAAAGACTCGATTCTATTATTTTATTTCAATTGTATTATTCATAATTGCAAACAGAGCTGACAAACAGAATGGTGGGGAATGACCATGTTCATTTGTTCATTTATATGTTCACTTATGTCAGCTTAGAATAAGTTGAATAAATCATATCTGAGAAGCATATGATTGAGAAGAAACAGAAGAAACAGTTTTGAAGATTAGTTGGGAATGTTGTCAACTCTTACCTGAAGTGGTTGTACTGACTGTGAGGAGTGTAAGCACTGTAAGCGTGAGCCACGACATGACACGATTTAATATCATTGTTCATAAATAAACATATATTTTATACAAAAACACCAAAAACTTTATTCTAACAATTGTTTAATCAATTAATTGTCGAATAAATGGATTAAATAAATCGATAAATGACTACATTTTAGTTATTATTTGCATTTGATTTGTGAATATTTGTTGTTCACTGAATTGAAGAGCAAAACATTAGTGGATAACTATTTTAAGGCAACACTGGTCTGCAGTCTTAGGCGAAACACCAGAAGCGAAGTCTCTGCACGAACTCTGAGCGCAAAAAATGTCGACGTCAGTCCTCAAGACTGGTTGGACGACTTCGCAAAACTCAACTTTAGCTTAAGGGCCAACTCAGCCAAACCCCAGTTACTGCTTATTGGCAAAGATGGGCGCAAAATAGGGTCATCCAAGAGATGAACACAAGAAGAGCGCCGAGTCGTTACACTTGAGAGCAGATAATAAACGATTTCCAAAAGCATTGGAACTAAAAAATGTTCAAAACTCTAATCGAGTTTACATTTATTACAAAAGCCGTCAAAAACTAGTTTTTCTTCAAAACGAGATTCAGATCGAACTGAACGACGAATAAATCAATTGAATGCCAATTATAGCAGACTTTGTTCTCAACCAATACTAGACTCACAGAAACAGTTCAGACAATTATCAAAATAAGGCTTTTGTGGCAATTGTTTCTCTAAAAGATAAATGACTCGAAATAAGACCAAAATCCGTTTGAAAATAATAATAACACAAAAACTAACAAAATTTGTTGTCTATATTGCGGTCGAACTCATTTCAAAGTCAAGGACTTTCCATAATTGTAGGCATCGATGGAAACGTTGGGAAACAAAATTAGACTAATCTATAAATATATTACTTTTTCCGAATAACAGTAATAATAATAATAATA
>JAQGCQ010000713.1:0-12177 GCA_034699945.1 Chamobates pusillus
TACAAAGTTGAAATCGTTTGGCGTAATGTTATTTATATGACACTATTTCATCTTGGTGCATTTTATGGCATCAAATGCATGATAACTGACAGTCTATTTAAAACGATATTCTTCGCAGTGATTATGACATTACTCTCATCGATGGGTATTATGGTATAAATTCTTTTACCAATTTAGCTTGGTCGAACTTTAACCTAGTTCATATAACCATGATAATAGGTGGGAGCGCACAGGCTATGGTCTCACCGGGCATTCAAAGCAAAACTCCCTCTTCAGGTAATTCTAGCCTTTCTTCAGTCAATGGCCTTTCAGAGCCATATCTATGAATGGAGTCGCGATCATAGGGCACACCATAAGTACTGCGAAACAGATGCCGACCCAAACAACTCGAACAGAGGTTTCCTCTTTGCACACATTGGTTGGCTTTTGATCAAAAAGCATCCAGATGTTAAACAGCTAGCCAAAATTCTCGACTTGAGTGACCTAGAGCACAACCCCATTATTCTTTTGCAAAGGCGGTTCTATTTTCCCATCGCATTGATCTCTGGAGCAGTCATTCCCGCATTCATTCCTTATTATTTCTGGAACGAAAATTTATCAAGTTCATTTTTTATTTGCGTGATGTTTCGCACTGTCTTAGTCTTTCATTTGACCTGGTTGGTGAGCAGCGCTGCTCATATGTGGGGCACCAAGGTATGATCATGTAAATATGTTCTTGCTAAATATAATTAACATGATAATTCAATGATTCTAGCCATATAATAAAAATATTAACTCGGTGGAATGTGTATTAAAGAATTTAGTTGGTGGTGAGGGCTACCATAACTACCATCATTCCTTTCCTTGGTAAATTTGTTTTGAACATTAATTTCTAACATGGTATTTTTATTAAATTTTTAATTAAACAGGGATTATTCATGTAGTGAGCATGGTCCCTCGGATGTGGTTAATCCAGCTACCTCATTTATTGATATATTCGCTGAAATTGGTTGGGCTTATGATTTGAGAAAAGTGCCCAAGGATATGGTAGAAGAGAAAATGAAAAGCACTGGTGATCAATCTGTTACAAAGCCATTAAATTCAAAGGAATATGCTCTTGGTGTTTTAGCTAGTTACTCTCATTTTTTATTTCTTATTTTTGTCAAAATTTCTTATAACTTGTGTCACGGTTATTTTGAAAACAAGGTTAATTTTCAGAGCATATAATAAGTTGATCTTGAAAATTAAGGATCAACAATTCTAAAAAATACTGTCAAATCTCATTATTATCCCTTTATATACAGGGTGATTTTTAAGTTACGCAAGATTTAAAATGTTAATAACTTTGGAACCACTGGTGATAATTTATTCAAATAAATTTTATTTTGTCATAAAAATTTCAAAATTTGATAAATAAGGTTTTTGAAATGTTTGCCTTTAATGGCTATAAAATGCTGGAGCCTTTTCTCAAAGTTGAGTACAATTCTTCGTCCTTTGACCTTTAAAAACTTTGAACTTTAATCATATTCTTTAATGAAAAAGTGTTTGGTTCCTATCAAAACCATGGGTCATCAAGCTCTTTCGGTCTAGGGAGGGGTCTAGAGGGGGGTAAAATGGCAGCCAAGATTGCAGACAAATTGGCGAACAAGATGACGGACAAGATGGCCGCCTCTATAGACGTAATGTTATAAATTTTTCAAGCCAGAGAGGGGGTATACCTTTAATGTTAAAAATTTTCAAAATCCTAGGGGGGTATTTGGCAAAATTTCAATTCTAGGGGGGGCATTTAGGCTGGACCACCCAGTAATGACCCATTATCAAAACCAATAGATGGCAACTCTTCGAAATGTTCATAGAATCAAAACACATCGATTATAAAATTTTGAACTTTTCTTGGTGAGATAAAATTTATTTGACTTGAATATCATAAGTAGTTACAGAGATATTTAAATTTTAAAAGTTGCGTAACTTAAAAATCACCCTGTACAAGAACACTGGCATTTATAATAATTTTTATAATCAATTTATATAATATTCAAATAAAGTTAATTTATACAACAGTCTACCCTCGGTATCAACAGGTCATCGGTGCGACCGAATTTATCTGCTTATATCGAGTCAAAAATTATAACCTTTACTTTAGGTCTAACTTTCGAAAGTTTTAATTATTTCACTTTTTGCTTTGATGGAAACACTTGTTTAAAAGTAAATCAATGGATTTTACAAAAATCTGAAAGAGTTCTGATAAAAGTTCATAATCTCAGATTAATCTGCTTAAATTAAAGCACTGATTATGCTATACGTGCTTTAAGTTTGATCTGCTAATAGTGAGGATCTGCTTATTGACGATATGCTTATAGCGAGTCGCTAAAATTATAACATCCATAGGAGTGGTCGGTGCAGCAGTTTTCATCTGCTTATACCGAAATCTGCTTATATCCGAGGCGCTTATACCGGGGATAGACTGTATAATGTTTCAAATTATAATCTATCAATTTTTTAGTTTATTTCTGTTTGTATATCAAAATTGACTTAAAAGGAACTGGTTACTATTTTCCTTGAAATAATAATAATATTATAATAATAAATTAACAAATTAATTATAACAATAAATTATTTAATAAATAAATTATTATTATTATTATTAAACATTTTAAAACATAAAATGTAGAGAATCAGTAAATTTCTATTTATTAATTCTCGATTGCGCTTGTTCATAATCAGTTTCTGCAAAAAAAATAATAACCAAGATATTTCATCTTTAGACCTTTGGCATTAAATTATTTTTAACCAAGTTGATTTTATTGAATTTATACTTGAATATTAAGAAAAAATATTTTCCAAATATTGACATCTATTGTGAAAATAAGTAATCAAAACCAAACCCAAGAATACCTTTCGATAATCAGAGATAAAAACCATGAAAACTATCTTAAGTGGAGTTATTTGAAGAGATTCTTATAATACGAGTTATTTTTCTTGTTATTTTTATTTAAAATATAATTCTCATAACTTTTTCCTGATTCATATAAAAAATATTTGAAAATGACTTCAATTATAACTTTATTCAAAGTTTTCAATACTATTCACGAAGATATTAAAAAAAAATTTAATGTCTTTAGAAGTAATTTCGGTATTTGTGACAAAAATGACGATAAGGCATATGCTCTCGAAAAGAGTGTTTGACAGAGATAATGACCCTGATGAAAAATAAGTAGATAATTCAATAATTTGAAACTGAGGAAAATATTGAAATGTGAGTTAATTGTTGATTGAAATTAATTAAAAACTTATTATTAAATAATTCCACATTTATTTAAAAATGACTTCAGTTTTGAATGAATTCAAAGTTTTTGATTTTTTTCCGAAAAATATTAAACAAAACATAAAATTATTTCATGTCTTTGAAAAAAATTTTGCGATTTGTGTTACAAATGACGATAAAGTCTATGCTTTCGGTGATAAGAATTATATTGAAAAATATTTCGGATATAAAGTGAAAAATAATGAAAACTATTCTTTAGAAATCAGTGAATTATGTGATCTAGACATTCAACAATTCTTTTATATAAATTATTCTCATTATTTATTCTTGAGAAGTTCTGATAACAAGATATTCAGCAGTGGTTGGAACATAGATGGTCAACTTGCAAGAGGATTCAAAAGTTATGAGCATTTGAAACCAAAGAGAATCGAGTTTTTCGACAATAAAAACATTATCGACATATCGATTGGTGAATGGCATTGTTTAGCCCTTACATCAGAAGGACTGGTCTATGGATGGGGTGATAATAGTAAACAACAATTTGATAAATCTGGTCATTCTAAAAGGTTTTATTCTCCGGTTTTGATTAATAGTGAGTTTGGAGTCGAAAAAAAAGTGAAATACATTCAGTGTTATAACGAGACATCGGTTTTAGTGACTTTTGATGGGTTTGTGTATATTCTGAATCCCAAAGAATGGCATTTAGACAACAAATTAACTGAATTAAGTAATGTCGACAAAATATATTTAGATCGTGATATTTATGAAAGTGCTTTTGTTTGGAAAAACAACGGTATTATTGAATACTATTTAGAAATTAAGAGAATTATATTTAAAACAAAATCTGAAATTTCAGTCGATTCTCTCTATATAAAAACAAAATTTAAAAGCAATGAATTAATTATTGAAACGAATGAAGGAATTTTAATAATTAACGGATCAGTTCCTGAGTTCAATGACAAGAATATCTTCGAGTATTGTTTATTCAAATATGAGTCGACTTTTAAAACAATTCATTTGAATGATAACGAAATTCATTACAAAGTCTATGAGTTCAATGAAAATTCAAAAACATTTTTACAAAAGAACAAAAAAATTGATTTCACGACAGAAGAATATAATAAAAAGGTTTATAACCAAGAACATTCTTTATGTTTAAAGAAATTCCGGATCTTCAATACTTTACCCGAAATATTGGACTCGAAAGTTAAATTCTATCATCAAATCAATGGATATGATTCTGTTTATTATTCAGCATTTTTTGTAATGAATGACAACAAAGTCTATGCTATCGGTTATAATTGTGGCGGAATTCTTGGTTTGGGTCACTCAAGACATGTCTATGAATTCACATTAATCTCAGAATTGTGTGATCAGAATATTGAAGAATTTTTTGGAGGAAAATATAATATGTTTGGAAGAACTGATAAAAACCAAATATTCAGTTGGGGTTGTAATAGTGATGGACTGTTAGCACGGGGATATAATAGTGAATATAATGAATATCTAAAACCAATGAAAATTGAATTTTTCGAAGACAAAAATATAATTGAAATAAGTTGTGGTGAACGTCACTGTTTGGTTCTCACAGACGAAGGAGTGGTATATGGGTGGGGTTGTAATGATTTTGGACAGACTGGAAATAGAAATGATGATGAAGAAGACCAATTGACACCAATTAAAGTAGAATTTAGTAATTGTTTGGAAAACAGAATAAAGTTTATCCATTGTTATGAGAATACTTCGTGTGCGGTGACAGTCGATGGCAGAGCTTTTATTTGGGGTGAAGTTAATGAAGAAAAAGTAGTTATTCCGAAATTCATTGAAACTGATGTCAAGAAAATGTATTTGAATAATAGACATAAATTTAGGATAATTTTATCAAGTGTAAAATGGATTATTTATTGTTCGTTACTTAAAATGAATGGAAATTTTGAATTACAAAAATTTAACAAAATATTGTGGTTTAAGTACAAGAAATCGATTGTGAAAACTAAAGGAGTGATTGATATTTTCGGTACCGAAACTATTTTGAAAGAAGACGGAGTCTATGAAGTCATTGAAGATAACAAAAATTTTATGAAAACAAATTATTCAACATTTTATGAATACGTTTTATACGAAAAGAAAAAAATTAAAGAAACGATTCAAATAACAAGTGATGGATATCTTAAGCGACCAATAATTCAATTTAATGTGAATTCAAATCAAAAAATATTAAAGAAAATATTCGTAAATATTTTTGATCAAAAACATGATAATAGTTTCGAAATAATTGAAAGGATAGGAGAGGGTGCATTTGGAGTGGTCAATAAAGTTAAAAATATTTCAACCAAACAACTCTTTGCAATAAAAAGAATACAAATTAAAAGTAAGTATTTTTTGATTAGAATTTTTAAAAGTAAATATAATTCAATTTCAGGTGATTTGAAAAAAACTCTGAGAGAAATTGAAATAATGTCTGAACTAAAGAGTGAATATGTCGTTTATTATCACCACTCATGGACTGAAGCGAAGGTTATCGATAATGACCTTACTAATTTTGTGTATATTCAAATGGAAATGTGTTCACAAAATTTGAAAACAATTATTGAATTATTAAACACTTCTATTAATGCAAAATTCATAACAATTAAATATTTCATTCGAAGCAAAATATTCATCGAAATCATTGAATGTCTTAATTATTTGCATTCATCAAAACCTCCGATAATTCACAGAGATTTGAAACCACAGAATATTCTTATAACTGAGGATAGAAATCAACGATTCATTAAATTATGTGATTTCTGATTATCTAAAATCTGTGAGAATTCACAAAATACAAGATGTATCGGAACATTGAGATATATGGCACCAGAAGTCAAAGATGAAGACAATGATGACTCTGATAAATGTCGATATAACCTGAAGTCAGATATTTATAGTCTGGGAGTCATCGCTAAAGAACTCTTTGATTTGAATGAAAGCATCAAAAGTATCAGAAAATTACAAGTTTTGTAAGAATATATCTTTCATTACATTAATTAACAATTAATTAAACATTTTCTATTTCAGAGACAAATGTTTGAGTGAATACTCAAATACTGATATTCAATACAATTTTAGAGAAGTTTTCAAAAACATTGCAATTATGTTATCAAAAGATCCGAATAATAGACATAATTGTAGTGAACTTTTGGTCAAATCTAAACAATGGACTGTCGATAAAGATTTTGTAAGAAGTGATCAATATTTCAACGAATTTATGAGAATTTTAGATAAAAGTAAAGAATTGTATATTTTTCAAAGATTTTTTGAATTTAAATAAGTGTAAAAATTGCTTAAAATATGAATAAAAATCTAATACTAGAAACAAATATTAATTATTGGTTCCGCCACTCATTCAATGATTGGTTCCGCGACACACAAAACTGAAAACCAGAATTAATCGGAAAATAAGATAAAAACTAAGGAAACTATGAAAATGTCCGTTAATTTACTAATAAATTCTTCATTTATTTGAAAAATGACTTCAATATTTAATGAATTCAAAGTTTTTGATTTTATTTCAGAAGATATTAAGCAAAATATTAAAATATTTGATGTGTTTTACAAAAGTTTTGGTATTTGTGTTACAATCGATGATAAAGTCTATGCTTTCGGTGAAAAAAATTCAATCGAACACTATTTGGGATATAAAGAAGAAAATAATAGAAACCATTATATATTAATCCGTGAATTATGTGATCAAAACATCCAACAATTCTTTTCAAGTAATTATTGTTTATTCGCCAAAAGTTGTGATAATAAGATATTCGGCAGTGGTTGGAACATAAATAGTCAACTTGCAAGGGGATTCAAAAGTGTTAAGAATTTGAAACCACAGAGAATTGAGTTTTTCGACGATAAAAACATTATTGACATATCGTGTGGTTATGGACATTGTTTAGGACTTTCTTCAGAAGGACTGGTCTATGGATGGGGTGATAATAGTAAACAACAATTTGATGAATCAAGAAAATTGAATAAATTTTATTCTCCGGTTTTGATTAATAAAAGCAATGAATTTGGTGTAAATAAAAGAGTGAAACACATTCACTGTTATCAATATTCTTCAGTTTTGGTGAGTTTTGATAGTTTTGTGCATATTTTGAATCCGGATAAATTCTATTTGAAATACAAATTAACTGAATTGAGTGATGTCTACAAAATATATTTGCGTAATGAAAACGCAATTGTTTTGAAAAATAACGGATTTTTTGAATACTATTCAAAGAATGAGAAAAAAAACAATTGAAACAAAATCTAAAAATTTAATTAATTCTCACTACCATTCAAGTAGCGATGAATTAATTGTTAAGACAAATGAAAAAATTATAATAATTGAATTGAAAGACGGAAAGGTTTCTCAATTCAATGCCAAGAAAAACTTCGAGTATTGTTTATTCAAATATGAAATTACTTTTAAAACAATTCATTTGAATGAAAACCAAATTCATTACAAAGACATTGAATTTAATGTAAACGCAAGAATTTTAGTGCAAACAATGAAAATATTTGATTTCAATGTCGAAGAATATAATAAAAAGTTTTATTATCAAGAGCATTCTTTAAGCTTGAAGAAATTCCGAATATTCCATACTTTACCAGAAATATTATCATCAAATTGGAAAATATTTTCATTATAAGTATTCAGCGCTTTTTGTAATGAATGACAACAAAGTCTATGCAATCGGTTATAATTTTCAAGGAATTCTTGGTTTGGGTCACAATAGAGATGTTAATGAATTCACTTTAATCGAAGAATTGTGTGATAAAAATATCGAAGAAATATTTGAAGGAAATAATTTTATGTTTGGAAGAAATAATAAAAACCAAATATTCAGTTGGGGTGACAATATTTTTGGACAATTAGCAAGAGGATATAGAAGTGAATATTATGAATATCTAAAACCGATGAAAAATGAATTTCTCGAAAACAAAAATATTATTCAAATCAGTTGTGGTTCTTATCATTGTTTGGGTTTAACAGAAGAAGGACTCATTTATGGATGGGGTCGTAATGATAGTGGACAGACTGGAAGTAGAAATAATAATATTAAAGAATTGACACCAATTAGAATAGAATTGAGGATTTATTCAGACAGAATAAAGTTTATTCATTGCTCGGGTAATACTTCGTGTGCGGTGACAGTCGATGGCAGAGCTTTTATTTGGGGATTAATTAATGGAGAAAAAACATTTCTTCCGATTCTCATTGAAACTGATGTTAAGAAAATGTATTTGAATTGTAATAAGTTTTGTTCGATACTCAAAATGAACGGAGACTTTGAATTACAAGAAAATAAAGAAAAGAAAATATTTTGGTTTAAATACAAGAAATCAGTTGTTAAAACTAAAGGAGTTATTGATATTTTGGGTACCGAAACAGTTTTGAAAGAAGACGCGGTCTATGAAGTTAATAAAGATAACAAAACAATTAAGAAAACAAATTATTCAACATTTTATGAATACTTTTTATATGAAAAGAAAGAAATCAAAGAAACGATTCAAATAACAAGTGATGGATATCTTATGCGACCAATAATTCAATTAAATGGAAATTCAGATCAAAAACTATTGGAGAAAAAATTTGTCAATATTTTTGATCAAAAACTTGATAAAAGTTTCGAAATAATTGAAATTATAGGAGAGGGTGCATTTGGCGTGGTTAATAAAGTTAAAACTATTTCAAGTAATCAAATCTTCGCAATAAAAAGAATACAAACCAAAGGTAAGAACTTTTTTTGATTAAATTTTTAAATGTAAAATATAATTCAATTTCAGGCGAATTAAAAGATGTTTTGATTGAAATACAAATTATGTCACAATTGAATAGTGAATATGTCGTCAAATATTACAACTCATGGACTGAAGCGAAGGTTATCGACAAACAATTGATTACTTTTGTGTACATTCAGATGGAAATGTGTTCACAAAATTTGGGATCAATTATTGAATTATTAAACACTTCTTTTGATGCAAAATTCATAACAATTAAATATTTCATTCGAAGCAAAATATTGGTTGAAATCATTGAATGTCTTAATTATTTGCATTCAAAGAATATTATTCACAGAGATTTGAAACCACAGAATATTCTCATTACTAAAGGAATAAATAATAGGGTTTTAAAGTTATGTAACTTCGGATTATCTAAAATCTGTGAAGAGTCGCAAAATACAAGATGTGTCGGAACATTGAGATATATGGCTCCAGAAGTGAGAGATATTGATGGTGTACCTGGTCAAAGAATAAGTCATTATAATGAGATGTGCGATATCTATAGTCTGGGAGTCATCGCTACAGAACTCTTTGATTTGAAGGATAGAATCAAAAATATCAGAAAACTACAAGTTTTGTAAGTATTTAAAAATTACATTAATTTTAATTATAAATAATTCATTAAAACTGTTCACTATTTTAGAGACAATTATTTGATTCAATACTCGAATACACGTTTCAAACAAAAGTTCTCAAAACTATTTGAAATAATTTCAATGATGTTATCAAAAGATCCAAATAAAAGACCAAATTGTAGTGAACTGTTAGACAGAACACACGAATGGACTGTCGATACAAATATCATTAAATATGATGAATACTACGAGGAATTCAAAGCCAATTTAGATCAACGGAAGCAAATGGAGATTCTCAAAAAATTCATAAATTGATTAAACATATAATTCCTTAAATTAAATTCCTCTGTACAAGGGAAGGTGCTCGTACATTTGTATAAATATCCTGCACCCCATATTGGATACACGGCTTTGCTCCCCAATCTACTAAAATATATAATTCCTCAAAATATGAATAAATATTGTTTCGTGAAATATCATTGCATTCTTATTACAGACAGAAATTAGTCAATTGTCGACATCTATTGTGAAGATAGGTAATAAAAGGAAACCTAAGAATACCTTTCGATAATCAGAGATAAAAACCATGAAAACTATCTTAAGTGCAGTTATTCGAAAACATCATTATAATAGACTATCGAAATGTCTGTTATATTAGTTGATCAAAATTATTTGCTAATAAATTCTTAATACTTTAAAAATGACTTCAATTTTGAATGAATTCAAAGTTTTTGATTTTATTCCACAAAATATTAAACAAAACATTAAATTATTTCATGTTTTAAGGTTTAATTTTACAATTTATGTTACAAATGACGATAAAGTTTTTGTTTTCGGTGAAAAGGATTCTATTGAACGACATTTGGGATATAAAGTGGAAAGTATTGAAAACAATTGTATAGAAATCAGTGAATTATGTGATCAAAACATCGAACAACTCTTTTGTTCTTATTTTTGTTTTTTCGCCAAAAGTTGTGATAACAAGATATTCAGCAGTGGTTTTAATCTTTGCGGTCAACTTGCAAGGGGATTTCAAAGTAATGAGAATTTGAAACCAAAAAGAATCGAGTTTTTCGACAATAAAAACATTATTGACATATCGTGTGGTTTTAATCATTGTTTAGCACTTTCATCAGAAGGACTACTCTATGGATGGGGTGATAATAGCGAACAACAATTTGATAAATCAGGTGATTCTCTGAGGTTTTATTCTCCGGTTTTAATAAATAGTGAGTTTGGAGTCAATGAAAGGGTTAAACACATTCACTGTTCTTACGAGGTATCGGTTTTTGTGACTTTTGATGGTTTTGTTTATATTTTAAATCTAAAAAAATGGAATTTGAAATATAATTTAACGGAATTGAGTGATGTCTACAAAATATATTTAGATAATCGAAGTCTTATTGTTTTGGAAAATAACGGAATCATTGAATATCTTTCAGAAAATAAGAGAAAAACGATTGAAACAAAATCTGAAAACTTAATTAATTTTCACTATTATTCAACTAATGGTGAATTAATTATTGGAACGAATTATGAAGGAATTATAATAATTGACTTGAAAAACGGATCAGATTCCCAATTCAGCGACAAGAATATCTTCGAGTATTGTTTATTCAAATATGAATCAACGTTCAAAACAAGTCATTTGAATGAAAATCAAATTCATTACAGTCTTTGAATTAAATGAAAACACAAGAAATTTAGTTATAACAATAAAAACAATTGATTTCAATGTCGAAGGATATATTAAAAAGTTTTATAACCAAGAACTTTCTTTAAGTTTAAAAAATTCCGAATTTTCAATACTTTACCCGCAGTAATGGGCAAGGTACCTGACCTAGGGTGGGGGGGTCAGCAGTTTGGCTTTCTAGGGTAGGGGGTAGACCTTCAGAAAATTGTGATTTCCAGGGGGGGGGTCTGGCAAAAATTTTGGTAGTTAGGTTAGTCAAAATTTTTTGTACAAGCAAAAAAAAAAAAAAAAAAAAAAGTACTTTTCAAAATTAGCTACATTTTACTTTGGTCCCCCCTTAGTGTTTTTTTCAAACTTGCAAATTTTCAAAATCTAAAAAAGTATAAGGGTCCCCCCTTAGTGTTTTTTTTTGGTTAGGTTAGCTAAAATTTTCTAAATTTTACCTTGGTCCCCCCTTTGTAATTTTTTTGTTGGTTAAGTTAGCATAAATTTTTCGTCCAAGCAAAAAAAAAAAAAAACGCCAAAGTTAGTTAAGTTAAAGTTGTCTTTTTCCAGGGGGGGGTCTCGACTTGGTCCATTTTCTAGGGGGGGTATTTGGTCTATACACCCCCCTTGCCCATTACTGTCCCGGGAGTAAAACGGGATTTGGTTTTAAAGGACTATTTTCTTACTTGAATTTGAATTTCTTTGCAAATTCAACTATCAACATTACCAAAGGACCACAGACTTCAAATTGATTTGATTCTTGCAAGTATCTAGTATAAACTTTATTATTCATCAAAAATAAAATTATGATTTATTTTAATAAATACTTCTGAGAGACAAATGGCGAACAATAAATAGGAAAAATTGAAATAGTT
>JAQGCQ010000714.1:0-12177 GCA_034699945.1 Chamobates pusillus
TAACGCTTACGAAATGGTTGTCGAAGACGATGATGAGATGTTCGATTCGCCAAAGATGACCGTTCCGTACCGTTACAATTGGTGGAGTCTTGAGGGTATGTCGCAAACTACGACAAGCGAACTGGGACCCCTTGCATTCCATACGAGTGCTCTACTGGCCATCGTTTTTGGTATATTAACGATTGGCGCTATTATGCTATACGTCAGACGATTGAGGAAATCACTGGCAATGGAATCAATGGAATTAAAAACATTGATAATGAATGAAAAGTTGCGTAAAGAGAATGACTTGAGACGCGAATTGGACGCCAAACGGATGGAGTATATGAATCGATACGTTGCTTCGTGTATGGATACGGATGAGTCCACCAAACGCTCAGCTCCTGAGGAAACTACAGAGGAAAGACAAGAACTTAAAAGTTTTTCGTTCAACTATTATGAAAGACCTTACTTTGAGAGCCAAGCGGGAGGTAATACTCGAAACAAGACACGCAGCAACGATGGCGACCACAGCGCTCTCGAGGAAGATTCGAACGGAGCCGAAGTAATCGATGGATTGAACGCTCCCTTTACTCAACGCAATCCAAGTCCACCTATAGTTAATCCTGGGAATACAGGCACAACTAGTGGCGCTCCTGCTGATGGAGTTATACTTGAAGAGTCTTCGGAAACGCTACAACAGATACTTATGGAAACGGCAGAACTGAGGAAAAGAATGGAAGATAGAGAACGGGCGGAGATCCTGAAAGCAAGAGAAGAAAGGGATCAGATTAGACGAGGATTACAGCGACTTACGCCAGTACACGAAGATCACAACATGACTACTGTTGGCAGTGGGCACCCCGTTGGAGGCGCCGTGCCACCACCGTACACTGCCTTGTCTTCCACTGAGTTCACTCACAGGACAACATCTCCGATCGTCTCAACTATTAATAACGTTAATACGAACGCACATCAGTCTCCTGTTCTTCAATTAGCACAGGAAGACTTCATTTCCGCCATTCGTTTAGTCGTTAACGAGACTCGCGAAGCACGTCCTGATCGTGTGGAGCAACCAATGAAATATAAGCAGACAATACCCACCTTTGATGGAGACAAGTCTAAAGCCGAAGAGTTTTGGCGGGACTACAATAGAATCGCAGTAATTAGCAGATGGACCGATGAATACAAAGCGCAATATTTACCTCAACAGCTCACGGGATCAGCAAAACAATGGTTCACCGGTTTCTACTTATACGAGAAAACGTGGACAGAGATTACAACACAATACTTGAGGTCATTCTTACCTAAGGATTGGATCCATGAAAACAAACGCAAATTCTTCACTGCTAAGCAAAGGGACACAGAAACGCCAACGCAATTCGTTTATCGTGTCATTGACTTGAAGGCCAACATTGGCGATGGTATCGATGACAACTGTGCTATCCCTGTCGTCATCAATGGTCTACGAGATCCGGTTAAGCGCATGGTTTTAACCTCGATAAAGGACTTATACGAACTGATCGACAAAGTTGAAGAGATCGATGACGTGACTGTCCGTCAAGAGTCGTCGGCTCCCAAGAGATCGACTCAACAGTATAACCAGAACAAGCACGTAAACCAACCGACTTTCAACCGCACTGAACAGACGACAACTACTGCTGCAAAACAAACAAATGAATCAATTAATGAAAACAATAATCAAAGGCGTGGAAACTTACAATATGTGCAGTGCGCTAACTGCATGGGTTTCGGTCACGTGCACCAGAGATGTACTGCGTTACCACGTGACCAAGGACGAATCGACGTCAACATGGCCACCATATTGGCCAGAAAAGACGCAAATAGAAGAAAAAGACTTAATGACGAAACCGTCAATCGCGAGGCAGAGAGTACTCAGCCTAAGAATATTAACGTCGGCGCTGCCACTAGCACAGCACCGCGCAAATCAACGGCCATCAATGCATTGGCCACACTCAACAAAAGTAAACGAACAGTTGCACGAAAACGGATGGAATTGACTAATGGTTGGATTGCCAGTCCGGCTCAGCCTACAGTCGATAAGGAAAGGATTAATCCCACAACTCAGTCAACATACGTACCACTTGTCTTTTTGAAAGTTGGACAGCGATCAACGTTAACAATGTTTGACTCTGGCTCTTGTATCACATCCGTTGACGAAGAGTTCGTTGAACCAATGGACTATGAGAGGACTCCCTGGACTGCAGGCCCTCTCTATAATTTCGATGGCAGACCTCATGAACCAAAATGTGTTCTAAAAGGACTCGAAATAATCTTCAATAATAAACGCGTATACATGGATGTCGCCGTTATTCCTGACCTTTCGCCAAACGTGATTATCGGGAGCGACTTCATGCAAATGGCAGATGTGGTGATGTTCTACTCATTGAAACTAATCACTACATCTGACGACAAACATTTCGATAGATATCAAAATTTGTCACAAATCGCTTTCGATAAACTTGAACGCAAAGCGATCACAGTTGGGTCCGATGGAGCCACAGACGGGTACGACGCAAGTGATGAGTCCTCTCCCGAAGCAGAAGTACGGTCTGATTGCGATAAATATAAGCGTGTGATTAAAAGCGCGTTCATCAACACTCACGTTGAATCAGAAGAGATGAGTTGTGATTGTCATGAATGTACTGACTACTCAAACAATATAAATGGATCTAACGATCCTCTGGTGCCGAACACGACACTCAATGATTTGAATATCGATGGCGATAACGATAATACAGTTACAAATGGCGGAGACGTCTTCGATCCCAACATCGGGAACTTCGTTAACGATGTCAACTATGCAGATGAAAGTGCTACCGTTACAATTGGTGGTAACATCATCTCTGATCACACCATCGACGAACCCGTTAACGATATTAATCTAACAAATGGTGAAATAAGAAACGAATTATTAGAAATCGTTGCAAATATTATGCCAACACTTGAAGGCAAGGATCTGATCCGGAATAACTTACTCGGATGTTTAGACGAATACGCAGAGGAAGACGCTCAACCAATTAGTGTCAGTGAACCCGAACCGGACACAAACGATCCCACAACCACTGAAATAAACGATAACAACATAACATTAATCACAACCGTTATCACTGAAGATATGGCGGAGGTATCTGACAATAATCACAGTTCTGATACCTCTGAGACCACACATATAGAGACGAAAAGCGAGACCGAAAACGAGATGACAACCACTGAAATTATAAATAAACGATTAATGTCAACAAAAACATCAGTGTTTAGCGATTTTAAGGGCAATAATCCCATCACTAATATTGATGAATACCTGAAGCGTTTCGATGTAAACAAAGACCTGAGCGATGATAGACTGCGAACAGTTCACGAGTTTTTAATCGAATTTCGCGACCGTTTCTTTCTGGATGGAGACCAACTTGGTGAGGTCAAGATCTGGCAGCACTACATCGATACTGGAAACGCATTACCTATTCGTCATCCCCCTCGCCGTACATCTCAATTAGAAAAGGAGCAAATCGATCGTTTGATTGACCAAATGCTGGCATTAAACGTGATCGAACCGAGCCATTCCAGTTGGAGCTCACAAATTGTCCTCGCTCCTAAGAGATCAAATGAGGTCAGGTTTTGCGTGAATTTCAAATCGGTTAATTCGATCACAAAGCCTGACGCTTACCCGTTACCGTTGGTTGCCGATGGTCTTGAGAGCCTCGGAGGGAACGACACGTTTTCGTGTTTAGACTGTGCACAGATGTTTTGGCAGGTCCGCATGCACCCGGACAGCATAGAGAAGACTGCGTTTGCTTCGCATCGCGGGATCTTCCACTTCTTGCGGATGCCATTCGGGTTGCGCAATAGTCCTTCGAGTGCCGCGCGTGTGATGGACATGGTCCTGGCCGACCTGAATCGGCGTATCTGTTACGTATATTTAGATGATGTAATAATCTATTCGAACGCTTTCGATGACCACATGTCCCGACTCCGAACAGTGTTTGAACGACTACGAGAACATAACATTAAGTTGAAACCATCGAAATGCGAATTTTTTAAATCAAATGTAAACTATTTAGGACACAATGTTGACGCATACGGAGTACGACCAGATCCCGAAAGAGTAAAGACAATAGAAAACTTCCGGCCACCGACACGTGTGAAGGAAGTCCGACAATATCTTGGATTTGTTGGTTATTATAGGAAGTATATCAAAGACTTTAGTAAATATGCGGAACCGTTGAATCGTTTGCTGCGGAAAGACGTGAAATTTGAGTGGACAGATGAACAACAAAAGAGTTGGGAATACCTGAAGGAAAGACTTTTAGACACTCCACCTCTCGTTCACTTTGACAACACTGCAGATCACGAATTGAGAAGCGACGCTTGCGGTTACGGAATAGGATCGATCCTGGTTCAATTTAAAGATGGAAAGCTAGAGGGAATGGTCACAGCGATTAGTAAAACGTTAAACAAAAGTGAGGTCAATTATTCACCGACGGAGAAAGAATGTTACGCCATCGTGTGGTCAATCCATAAACTAAAGAATTTTCTTTATGGAAAAAAGTTCAAAGTTGTGACCGACGCTCACGCCCTCTGTAGTCTAATGACGACATCCAGCCCGAATGGACGGCTTGCCCGATGGTCGTTAACTCTTCAGCCGTACGACTTCGACATCGTATACAAAGCTGGCGTCCGCCATGTTGACGCGGACCTGATTAGTCGTTGTCCGTTATTAGAGGCCAATCCCGAGTCATCGGACTCTGAGCCTCGAATGCTCATAACTTTCGCAAACGTTGGACAAAAGGATGTCCTGAAAGAAATAATGAGCGAATTAGAGAACGTGGACATATGCGCAGACCAACGTGAAGATCCGTTCCTAAGCAAATACATAGAAATCTTGGAGAATCCACTCCATTCGAATAGCTTCAAGAAAAGAAAAGCAAAGAAATATATAATTATTGATAAAATTTTATATCGGAAAGAATACATTGGCTCAATGGCCACTTACCGATTATGTGTTCCCATGAAGTGGACGACAGCGTTATTGAAGGCAACACACGATTCCGAACTCGCAGGTCATTTGGCGCGAAGGAAGACTTTTGGTCGTTTGCGAAATCGTTATTTTTGGAATAACATGTATTTGGATGTCAGAGAGTATGTCCGTTCATGTGATGTGTGTCAGCGTCGAAAAACTGATGGTATACGAAGAGCTGGTCCTCAACTTCCTCTCAAAATAGGAGACAGACCGTTCCAAGTCATATCTGCAGATCTGGTCTCACCACTAGACTTGACAACAGCTGGCAACACATGTATATTAACGATTAACGATTCCCTAACCAAATACGCAATCGCCGAAGCGCTTCCCGAACCTAAAGAGGAGTTCATCGTTAACGCCATATTAAGAAGAGTTGTTCTCGTGTATGGATCTCCTGAATTCATAGTCACGGACAGAGGTAGTAATCTCGGAAGTAAATATGCGGAAGACTTTTACCGACAATACGCCATTAAGCATCTGAAGACAACGAGTGGCCGACCCATGGCCAACGGCCAGACGGAAAAGTTCAACCGATACGTGAAAGAAAACCTCACTATATTTGCGAAGGACGATAAGGAATGGGATTATTATTTGCCATTCCTTTGTTTTGCTTACAATTCAGCCGTACACGAAACGACCAGTCAATCGCCGCAATATTTAGTCTTTGGAAGTGACCCTCGAATGCCTACCGATTCCGCAATGGGTTTCGTGCCAATGGCGGACACTCCCGAAGATCGCGCAGACCAAATACTACGAGTAAACAAAGTCAGAGAAAATGTTAAGAAAATGATCGAAAAATCTCAAGAAAAGACTAAGAAAGCGAAAGACATACACGTAAAGGACAGACCTTTCAATCCAGGAGACCTCGTGTTAGTGTACCACAAAAGTGTGAAGACTTCCAAACAAGGAAAACTCCAAAATCCTTGGAAGGGCCCGTACCGCGTGATCGAGAAGACGAGTCCAGTTAACTACCGATTGACAACACTTGGAGTTAAGCCTAAGATTGATGTCTTCAACGTTGAGTGTCTTAAGCCATATCACGTGAGACAATATAAGAAACGGTATCCAAACGATCCCGAAATGCCTGTCCTTCACATTGAGGAGGACTTCCCGAGAGACACAGCAGACGATTCAGAGAGAGAAATGCCTGCAATTGATAGAATGGTTAATGAAAGCGTTGTCGATCATAGCACCGATACCGCAGACAAACCTATTGTTAAGCCGACCCGAAGGTCAGGTCGCAAACGAAAGCCAAAGGTGTTTACGTACACCAATAGAAGCTATATTTATGCTTCAAATAATCGTAAAACAGTTCAAGAAAAGACTGCCAACGAAAACGAGAGAAAACCGACTCGTTGGTCAGATCGCAATCAACGGCCACTCATGTCCAGATTCATTAACCGAAGAGGACCGCCGAAGATTACCTACACGTCTGAGTTTTATCGAGAAAAAGAAAACTTAGATAACGCGAGAGTCGAATATATCCGTGAGGCTTACGGTACAGAAGTGTGTCTTCAGGTAATCGCAAAACAAACAAAGGGTTACCCGAAAACACACTTCCCAACCGTCCCGAACAGCGTCGACTTCTTATCCGAGGACGACGTCAGCGTTGAGTGAAACGCAAAGCTAAGACACAAAACAATAATTTTAATTATATTTTACACTAATTTTAATCAATTTAGCGTTTATTTACATTTATTTTAAATTTAGTTTTTATTTACATTTACTTTTGTTTACATTTTAAGCGCTCACTTATCACGTGACTCGTGAGGGCACATATAATAATCGCATACAATGACTATATTGTCAAGAATTTAAAGGCAAACTATAAAATGCCAAACAATTGAATTATTTTTATATACAATTATATCTTATTTTAATCTAATTAAAGGTAAACGAAAAGCGCTTATAATATCGGTAACTAAAAACAGTTAAACTAAACGGAATTGAGGTATAGCGCACGATTCCGGGAATTACAGAATATAACCCTTTAATAAAACTTATATTATTAAACAATACCATAACAAATGGTGGAGTTTAGACTAATTCACCTAGAATACCGCTTAGCGTTTACCCAAAAATACAATTAAAAATTAAATAATTTTGGAAAATATGACCAAAAACATTAAAATATCATATAATCGCAAACATATTATAATAAACTGTAAAAACTATAGCAAAATCAGCAGCACTTCCGTCAAAATTATTAATTTATCCCTAAATATAAGCTTTCAATCAATTGCTCACAAAAAGTGGTTAACAATAAAAAGCTATTAAATCAGTTGTCACTGAATTCCTAATAATTTTCGGTAAATTTCAATCGTTTACTATAACTAATCGTTTTATTAATTAACGCATAAATTAAAGCAATAAATTCAGTATAAAGTGTCCGAAATTAGAGCCTAAAAACTTTGCGGAACGAATCGTGAATTATTGCCTTAAAAACCAGAAGACATACAATAACTGCAAAATGAGTTATATGTGTCTGTCGTCTAATAAGTAAGTCTGAAAACTTCTTAAGATTCTTAGCCTAAGTTATCGTTAAATAATGTTTAGTATAAGTCTTCGTTTAAGTTATTATTTAAAAATCCGATTGAAATATGAATTCAGTCATAAACTGTAATTCATTTCTTATTCGCAAAAACGCTTAAAACTATTGTCTATTTCTTTGATTTGCAAAACAATTGCATCACTTTTTGCCAATCATTCAAAAGTATTGAATTTCATTCAACTAAGAGTTGAACTCATATTCTGTGTTCACAAAATCCGTTTCCTATCAAACGCTTACAGTTATACTCAAAACTTTAAAGTAAATCAAAACTATTTCGTTATCAAAACGTGTTCTAAAACTTCTTCAAAGTCTTCTAACTTTTCGTGTACTCTATCGGTAATCACAAGAAGATCGAAAAACAGGTAGTATTTAATGACAATCTTGTGATTATCTGAGCGTAAAATGTGTCCAATTCTTACCGCAAACGACTTCAACAGTGAACGCAAGAATGGACGCCAACAACAATAACGAAAACATTGAACGAAACGAAGAACAGGTGGTCATTGATGTCGAAGAAGTGGAGCCCGACGATACCGGTTCCGCAAACCCAGTGGCCATCGTTAACGGAGAAGACAGACGGAGACAACTCTATAGAGAACTGGTCAGAGCTGTCATTCGTGTACTCATCCACGAAGTGTCCGACTATTTCGGCGTCTTTTGGAGGCGTTTACGAATGACTGAAAGAATCGAAAACCTCGTCGACCATCTGTTCACACGAGTCTTGGAACTGATCCGCGGAAACGACAACAAATAAACCATTCCGTCAACGATAGGGAGCGCCACATAATCATCAAGTTTTGACACAATCGCTCCAAACTTTCATTTCTTTTATATTTCTTTTATATTTTTTTATCTTTGATTGAAAATTCAATTTTCAATACTAACCACTTTTCTAATCGTTTACCGATATCTATAGACAATGCGTTTAATTCTTAAGCGAATCGTTTTATTTCAATCGTATACTTCTTCGTTAGTGAACTCTAAATCGTATTCTTTTAACTTTTACCTAATTTTTATGCGAAAGAAAACTTCTTTTACTCTAAACTCTTCATTAAACTAACGATAAAAATAAGCGAATAATTTATTAAAAAGAAAATAAAAATCATTTTTAAAGCGCCTCAAAGTCTCGTTTATTTATAATTTCCAAGAATTCGTTCGCGATTTCTGGACCTTTAATTGGTTTAAGTAAACATCAATTTGAAACCGAATCCGTTTAGAGTAGTATTACTTATCCTTAACAATGAGGAGCGGAGCCCCTCATATATGCTGTGCTGACTGATTGCGTTATAGTTTAATAAGAAGTTTGGGTTGAGTTCACTTTGAATGCGTCATTCGATCGCTAACTGTCTTACAGTTAACTACTATTCGATAATCGTATCAATCGTTTCGTGAACTGTAATCAAACTTAAAATAACTTTTACTATCACTTTAACTGTTCCAATAATGGACAATAGAGATAACCGTAACCCGTATGTTAACTATTCTAATAATCTTAACGTTTAATCGTAGAAATAATACCCAAAATAGGAATGAATCCGATCCTCGGGGAGACTTCGAGCGTTTCATCGAACAAAACGCACATTTGGCGAACCCGAGATTGGCTCCACTTCTGGCACTTCATAGACAAATGTCGCAAACGCTTCCACGCAATTATTATCAAATGAATCCGCAATATAACACTGGAAAGGTATTCCCTGGAAGTGAGACTGAAGTCAGACGATATCGTGAAGAAGTGAAATTCCGCGACAACGCAATCAAATACTTCTGCGGAATCATTGTAGAACTGCAGAACCAAATCAAAGCTCAGTTCTTTGTTAAGCCGAAATCACCGGTCGTATACGCAACGAGTATGTACTCGAATATCACGAATGACCCGAAAGTAGTCGTGGCTCAAGACTCAGTCAATAACAAGCCATACATTGTCGACCGAAGAAATATCAAGAATCCGAACGACAATACAATCTTTCGTTTCTACAATCAGACGGAAGCCATTACTGGCCACCAGACGGGAACGTATGAATTTGTGCTCTTCTCCTATCGAGTACTTCCACGTGAAGCGCACAGAGACGAACAACTGAAGACAGTCCTCTTGAATGAGTGGGGATTGAGAGCAAACTCTATATTAAATGTTGTGCCCAAAAGAGATCTGATTAATCTTAAGGAAACTTCAGTTCTTCAGTTGCGTTTACTTACCAAAGGAGACCTCAGCACCATTCGCGCCATCGCAATGCCTGAGCAACGAAGTGAAAGAGACAATTTTCTCAGAATTGCAGGACTGGGAGCGGTGAGCGACAACGAAGACGAAGAGACCACTAATGTTTACGGAGAAAGACAAGTGAGAGGACACAGGTTTCTGAACCCTATCACCAATGTTCCCGAGGCCGGAATCAATCAACTATTGACACAACAGCGCTATCGTACACATGAATGGGATCTACCCTCGACTTCAGCACAACCGGATTACATACCGTTTCCAACAGCCAACGGACGCATTCCTGACGACACTCCGCCCAATCTATACTCACATTTGCCGGCCTTCACACAGAGTAAGGCTCCACAACAAAGCGGTTCCGATTCTTCGGACGATAACGGAGTGACTGTTCACTTCTCAGGAATAGGAAACGCACACAAAAAGCTAAAGAATCCACAAAATGTCGAGAGTGTCCCCAAACGCAAAGGCGATAACGAGAAGAGAATTCAAACAACGATTCCTTCGAATCAACAAAATATCAAACGCTTGAAAACCACTATAGAGTTGGCTGAAGAGACAGATGACCAGAAAACCAGTCGTTCCAATAGTGTCGATACACGTGAGAACGAATCCGAAATAGAAGGGCTACCGCCAACGCCACCCATCTCTGTCCCTCCTACAGAAAGACCAATGTCTGTGCCCATAAGAGCGCCCAACAAACCAAAGGCTGAACAGTTCTTTGAGTCTACCATTAATGAAGACCCGGACAACTGGTCGTTCCCATGGCCCAGACCAGAAGCCTATTCTGCAGGACAACCGCCAACGCTTCGCAATCAAATGATAGGACCTGAACGAGGAAAATGGGATCCGTTCAGCGTTTCAATGAAAGACGAACCAACTTTTGCTGTCAAAAGCGAGAAAAAGGACAGCATTCGTCCACTCAACGCATACACACGTGAAGCCGTAATGAATATGCCCGGCGCTAAGCTATTAAAGAAAGCGATCGCTAATATGACGACCACTGCAACCCAAACGCCTCATGAAGACAATACCGAAGTGATCGATATCTCTTCGGGTGAATCGGAGCAGTCTTCAGAAGAAGAGCTCTCACGTGAGTCGCGCAATAACCGGGACGGTATTGCCAATGGCGGAGGATTGTTGCAGGTGGGAAAGGGCAACGGGTCAAACGCACACGTGTTCAATAAAGCCATTAAAGAAGAGGGTGAGGCCGAAGGAGTCGCTCCTAAAACAGAAGCGACCGAAGAACAGATGCCGGTGCCGGACATATATCAAACGGTTGAAGCGCTATCGCAAACCACAGATGACGAGTCGTTCGAAGGAGATGGAGAGCTCCTCATCGCTACCAGCGCTGAAGAAGACGTGACCGACAAAGGAGAGGACTCTGAATAAGTCAGAGCCTCACATCTGTTCGCAAACGCTCTCCGATACCATAAAAAGTGAACATTTAATTAAAAACATTACTTATTCTCCGTTTCTTTCGTTCACTTTTCAAAACAAAGTTATAAAAACTTTTCTAATTATTCTAAGCGTAAGCCTTTTATAACCCCTTCCCCTCTTACTATAAAAACATTGTTAACACTAATTTCTTTACTTAGTATTCGTTTATTCTTCGATATGAGGACACGTCTATCGTTCAGACGTGACTCTGAATTAAAATTGAATTATTTTGTCAAACATTTGAATTATTATTAAAAATCAATAAAATTATTCTTCAATTAAAACATTCGTTTATTCGTTTAAAACGTTGTTTTAAACGCTTTTACTCTTAAATATGAGTTTATATACATTCGTGTTTGTCGTGTTCGGGTGTGTGTCGATGACCGCTCGTACCGACTCTGAAGGTTTCCTGTTCTCTCCTGAAGAACTGGTGGTGGAGAAGCTACGGCCCCCTAACGCTTACGAAATGGTTGTCGAAGACGATGATGAGATGTTCGATTCGCCAAAGATGACCGTTCCGTACCGTTACAGATATTTGTCTAACAATTGATTTGTTTGCAAAATGTCTTAAATATTAAGCATCCGTTCTTTGGTCCCCGAATAACAAATAGACCCTCATATTAATAGGCTCTAGGTCAAAGACCTTTCCTAAATTATTGCAAGTAGTGATTATTAAATGAAAATTAACTAGTTCATACAAAACTTATTACCAAAATTAACTAAGATACCATGCTTACTTTGAAACAAAGATTTTTTTTTTCTAAAAGTAAAAAACAATAAATATATTCAATTTTCATGCAAATCCTAGCAAAATATTCTAGTTCAATTAGGAACAAGCAGAAAAATCTAATAGACAGCTGAATATACAGTTCTAATGAATAAACGAATAGTCAGTTGATTTGTAAGCAATAAAAACATAATTGAATTTAAAAGCAATTGAATTGAAAGTTGAGTTAA
>JAQGCQ010000715.1:0-12176 GCA_034699945.1 Chamobates pusillus
CTCTCTCTCTCTCTCTCTCTCTCTCTCTCTCTCTCTCTCTCTCGCCTCTAATCTGAAAACCTTTACAAAAAAGTCATTTCAGACACAAAACGAATGGAGACCTAAAACAGTGTTATTGGAAATCGAGAGAAAAGGCATAGAAATTGGCGAATGTCTGCAATCAAACATCTATTTTGATTCAAACATTTATTGTCACATTAACGCCATTGTCTTCCACTCTCTTTATGTCTTTAGATTTCCTTCTTTTTTTGATCGCAATATTTATATATAACATCACTCGTCGTCCAAAAAACAGTCATTATTTTTGTCTTCTATTTTCCTTCATTTCTCTATTAACTACTTCTGGGCTCAAACTATAACTTATAGTCAATTCCTCACTATTTTTCTTCTCTGTCTTCTCATGTATTTTGCTATCAATTTTCCCAACAATTTTTTTCTCTTCTCTTAATTTTCTTTGCGATTCTTGTTTTCTCACTCGAATTCTTGTATGTATTTAATTAGAAGCCAATATTTGAATATAGAGAAGCATACGATAGGCTAAGGAATGCCTCAACCGTTGAGACCATTAACAACTGTCGACACAACTTCTCCAATCGATTTCCAACTTTTATTCTGTAACACAATTCTCGTCTAATCTATACTTCTTTTGGCCTTATATTCAATGTATACATACTATACATATAAGGCTTGGGATATACAGTATTCGAGTCTTTGACTCGCATTCAATAATTTATTAATTTTCTCGGCTTTTATCGCATCCATACTATAATTGAATGGATTTGACGCTCTTTTTTGCATTAATTTTGCTCTTTTTTTCTCACTGTTTCGCGTTTGTATTCAAAATGATTTATATTTTGGACAATTTTATCTCATTTTATAAAAATATAATAAATTACATGACTATTATTGAATACAATTGTGTTAATAAATGTTTGTATTCTTTCCATTTTATTGAATACAAAAAACTTAATTCAAAATCAATGGCAAAAATTCTTATCACTTAAACAATTGTATGAATACATAAATTCATGTATTGTTTTGAGAGGAAAAACTAGTTTAAAGTGAAAAATTGCTCACAAAATGTATTAAACAAAAGGCCAGACTATTTCTCGACATTCAGTTCTAATGCCTATTGTTTTGGACCCGAAAATAGAGTGAATTGATGTGTGTTTTGGCACAAATAAAAATGGTCTCCATTTATATAATTCAAACGCATTTTTTGCATACAATTTGAGAGAAAAACAATTTTTCTTTTCTTTCTCTAAATGTGAATGCAATACAAGAATCGGATTATTGTTGAGATTTTGATCTAGCTCATACATCATTCACATAAATTAAGTTGAATATAGTGTTCACTAAAATCCCTATAATATTAAGGCTCACAAACAGAGTCACAAAAATAGTTTTGCAAAAATATTGAGCACTAAATATGAGAAACTCTTTCTAATTATTAATGTTATTAATGAGACTTCAATTAAAAATGTGTGAATCCATAGCCTTTGGGCCGGCAGTTGATGGCGAACTGAAAAACCTGGTGCTCTGTTTTGAGGCTATATTTTTAATATGCAATTTAGTTGATGAGCCCTTTATTGATGATTCTGTTCATTTAATTTAGGGATTGAGTTGTAAGCCCGACCATTACTGTTGGGATTGCTTTATACTCCGGGTCTTTCACTTGTATTGCTTTATACACAGTGTGTGTGTCTGTACTCTAATTTTGTTCAAACCTTACTATCGCAGAGACAGACAAACAAAATGAGAGGCTGTGCTATTGATTTTGAGTAATACGATCGCACCGATAGTATACCATATTATGTCTACTTTTACTGCAAAAACAACTTTTTTAGGTTTTCTGTGTTCTAAACGTCCTTTTTTGTGTTGGGAGGGATCCGGTCTCTCTCTCTCTCTCTCTCTCTCTCTCTCTCTCTCTCTCATGTATTTGTTATTATTATTATATTTGGAAACTAATAATAAAAATAATAATTTGATATTTAGAAAAGAATCACCAAATTGGGCACAACCCCCATATATCCCAGTGAGCCCTCACACATAGTAAGTCTTCTTTTATTCATTTGTTAGTCTTTTTTATTGTCTCCCAATTTGTGTCATTCAAAGTAAAAATGTGATCCATTTTGTGAGTCAACCAAATTTTTTACTTAATTATCAGCAAAACTTTTCTCCTCTATTCTGAGTGAGAGTTCAAATTAATCATTAGTTTCATTGAATGTTTAGAAACCAAATGAGTGTTGGTTTCAAAAATTAATTGAACCAAAAATATTAATCCATTTTTCATAACAAATGATAAATGACTAATGAATTCAAATTAAATGAAAGACTTCTTTAATATTCAACGAAAAGAAATTTTATTCAAAATAAAATCACAGAATATTCTGTCATTCAATTCAATTGAAATTCTCTGACTTTTTATTTTTGTCTCTTCTTTTTATTCAATGAAAAATCTCTTTAAAGCGTTTCTCTTATTTATCGGTTGCTTTTGATTCTATTCAATGCTTGAGATTCAAAACCCAAACCTTTTTATTCATTATATCATAAGTTATATAAACAGTTACTTAAACTCTCACTTTTCAAGTCTCGTATATCTGTGCGACTGTTTTGCACTTCAAGAGTAAGTCTCAAAACATTTAGAATAAGAAAAATATCACAAAATATTTTACATCACTTTTCCAACAAAATAAAACTTTTTGCTCATCTTTTGATCTCAGATCTCAGTATAAACAGTGTAACTCCAGAAGTGCTTTATCGGGACATTCATTCATAATTCATTGACTCAAGTTTTCGGTGAATTTATTTATCAAAATTTGAAATTTCAAACCATTCGACAAAAAAAAAAGACAAATTCAAAGACTTTAAAACAGAAAATATTTTCTAAACTCTTGTTTACCTAAACTTCTATTTTTTATAAAATCTTATATAAAAAACGTATTAAATTTCTGCTTGAATGTTCTCCAAATTAAGCTTGGCATAAACAACAAGTACTCTAATTTAATCAACACAAGAATTACTCCTCTGGTTATGCAATCGTTTCCACTATTAATAGTGATATTCTTTGAAAGAAAAGCAATTTTCTGACAAAAAAGAAGAAAAATTCTTAATTTGTTTTCAAAATAATTGTTTTGCTCCATTGTAACCATGCTAGTTTTAGTGCCAATCCTAAGACAAAGTCAACAACAATTTCGACACATTTTGCCAACAGTTTTGTTGTCATTTCTTTAGAGTTGTTATCTCTTTATTCGCGTTATTATTATCTGTTTCTCCTATTATTCTATGGTTTGCGTCACAATTCGTCTCATCTTTTCATCTGTTGTTTGTCTAATAAATTATATTAAATTTTGTTAATTCTTTGAGTCGTTTAGTTTTCTTTCTTATATTCTTCGGAAAAACGTTTCTCTTCTTCTTCTCAGTTATTCTTCACCAGAATTTATTCTTTAGGTTTAAGTCTTATTTTGTTATTATATTACAGCTCTTATGGCCTCACACTATCTCTCAATGTCTAACCCCTACCATTGAATTCGCACAGTTTGTCATTTGTGATCAGTTTTTGCTGTATTTTTGTTGTCATCCCTTAAATCATCGTTTTATCCGAAGAAAAGCAACTTTTTTGCTCTTCTCTTCATTTGATCACATCTTCTATTTCTTTGTGAATAGTATTTCAAATTTAAGGCTAAACAACACAAACAGCCAAACAAAACGCCTTATACCTAATACTACTGTTCCTTTTCACAAGTCTTACAGTCAATCCTTTATAATGTTGTGCTCATAGAAGAAGAAGTGACGAAATAAAACTTATTTCACTTAAATGTCTAGACTTTTGTGTCTCAAATAAGTGGAAACCCATATCTTTTCATTTGAAAAACTTTAGACCTGATTTCCATCATTTTCTCATTAAAACTTTGTTGGATAAAAGAACTTGATACTCCTACTTGCTACTTTTCTACATTTTTATCAATCAATTCTTCTCATTTGAAAATAATTTTATGCAAATTTTCTGTTCAGGGATTCGACTGTAATGTAAGTAAAATTTCAAGACTAGTCTCCCAAATAACTTAAGCCATTCCTGTTTGTAATCAGTTTTTTCTCTGAATCTCTTTTTCATATTATTCTGAGCTCTCGTTTTTCTAAATATGTTTTTCATCATTTGTTCGTTTCATTCATTTTATGCATAATTCTTATGAAATCTTTGAAATTGAATTTCAAACTTATTGTTATAAATGAGATTTGAATTCTAATTCTCTCTCCTTTTATTCTTTCTAACCTTAAAGCCATGTGTGAGGAAACCCCTCTTAAGGAATGAATTTTAATCAGTTTATTTTGATATAATTTTGAGAGAGAGAGAGAGAGAGAGAGAGAGAGAGAATTGGATCAAAATAAGTGACACAAAAGCAAAGCTTAAAACAATTTGTGTTTTTAATATTTTATGCAAAGCACTGGTATTATATTCGCCTGAATTAATGGCATTCCGTTGCGACCAAAGATAGAATTCCTCACTCAATGAGTTCTGAATAATTTTAGTCTCTCTTTGAAAAGACTAAGAGAAAAGAGGAACAGCTGTTTAGCTTATGTCCAAATCAAAATCTAATATATAAATCATGGTTTAAGACAATTAAGAATATGAAAGACAAGTCTCTCCTCTAATGAAAAGGAGGCCAAACAATAGGCTATTCAGTAATAGTCAGAGCGTTTTAATTGTGAATAATGTTTTTGAACACAAAATGAATGAGAATTTCATTTATGAAAAACTACTGTCGGCTAAAAATTTGCGATAATTAAACTTTTTTCATCTTTTATCCGGATGAAAGAGTCTTGCTCATATTGTCTTATGTTGAGCTGTTATCTATCAAATCAGTTAATTTTCTCATCCGAATGACTGCCCGAAGAATTAAAGGCCAAAAATATCGTAAGAATTTTAATTCAAAACCATTACTCACTGGAGTAGGAAAGGGAAGGAATGTCTGACAACAAGTGCTGTACTGTTCCACTGTTTAACCTCTCGAATCCTCACTATTAGACTCATTAAATCCTAAAATCTCTTCGTATTTGTTATTTCGAGTTCTTTTGATATTACACTCAAAGTTTTGGTCGAAAAAAAGAAAAGAAATGAGAGAAAAATCAAAGGAAATGTTTGATCACATCTTCACTAAAAGTGTGTTTACAAGACTTGAAAGAACTAAAAGTAAAGTAAACTTTTGGCCAAATAAAGGAACTGAAGCCCAGGAATTGAAATAAAAGAAGAGTTCGCTTCTATTGGACACACATTCGTTCTCATTATAAAAACTCATTCCTTAAGTTGTCTCTTAAGTCGTGCTTTTGTTTGTGAATACCCTTTGATTTTATTCGCTCTTCTATTCCACTGTTTTTTTAGTTCACATTTTCATCGATTCTTTCGTCGATTTTCTTGTTTGGAACCCAATCTTAAGGCATATCCCTTCTGATGGCCAAACAGATCAAACAAATGACCAAAACTATATCTAAAGCTCTTTTTATTCAATTGTGAATTCAATATATAAATTCCGGGTATTTTTGAGCATTAAATTTCTTATTCGTTTTCTTCGATAATAAATTGAAGGCATTCTTTGGCTCAATATTTTTGTTGCACTACTTTTTGCAAATACTTGTTCTCCGAGTGAACGGTCAGATCCTGGAGACTATTGGCAGCACTACTATCACAATTGGCAACAGTATTGAGCTGACTGTTCAACCATATCATATGCCAAACCCTTACTATTCATTGTGCTGTTCAGGCGATGCACTGAACTCTGCGATCAAATCGATTCCTCCGGAACTCAACACAAAAAGTCTTAATACAAATACAAAGCCATACGAATAGATGAAGAAGAATGAGATGAAAGAATCGCTTATTTTATTCCTCGCTATAAAAGCCTTAGAAGTTTAGGTCATTTCATTCTGGGCTCCGACACATCGCCCAAAACATATCATTAATATTTCTATTGATTCAAACAAATGAAAGAAATTCAATGCATTTCGAGTAAAAAATATTGTAGATTACTGTCAATTCAAGTTAACATTTCATTCATGTTCATATCTAAACAGAATCTGTACCTGGTCCCCTATCATTAACCTTTGTTTGGGTTTGTCTCAAACCCAGACATCATTTTTTGAGGGCTTCTTCAAAATCGTTTTTAATCAAAAGAAACGACAATTCACACAAAAAGCGTTCAATAAATGAGAACCTCTTTTAATAATTAAATTTTTTGATTAATCAAACATTAATCGATTGACTGCTTAGGAACAGGCTATCAATTAGAGGAAGTGCCAGCAAAAGCCTTGAGACACTTATCGGCCAAATTGATTGACATAAACATCAGACAGAAATTCTTTCCGTGTTTTCACTACAACTATAAGACAATAATTATTAATATATGAGTTTTCTTTGCGATAGTCTTAGAGTTCGATATATTCACATATTAACAGTTTTTTGCTCCGCTATCATAAAAACATTGGGTTCAATGACCTGTGTTTTTACCATCTCTACCAATGAGTTGATTATTGGTTCAGTCATTCTTTCTTTTTTTCTAATCAATCTGTCAATGGTTTGCGAATCGCTCTAATGTTTGATACTTACTCTGCAAACAAACTATATTTCTCTATCACTCATTCAACTAATATACAACTCTCTCTCTCTCTCTCTCTCTCTCTCTCTCTCTCTCTCTCTGACTCTCTCCCAGCACTCATGTCTGACTAGAATCTAAACTCAGCCCTAAATCTTTCAAACATTAACTAACATTTATATTGACATTACATTACTATCACTTTTTGATCATTTCTTTAGACATTTATTGCAGTCATACGAGTCATACGTTTCCCTCTTCCCTCTCCTTCTTTCTCACTCGAGTCCTGTCCTTTTAAATCTTTGTTCAGTGAGTTTTAGAGTCATTCCCACCGAGAAAACTATTTTGTGTCCTCACTCTTATGTGTATTTTGCCATTAGATTCAGTTGTGTTCAGACGAATAAATGCCAAAATAGTGTCTAAACAACAGTTAGTTTAGTCAGTAATCGCCATAACATAACATAAGGAATACTTTTTGTTATAAAACTCAAACTCAGACCAAGACTTCACTTTTCATTTCTATTTCACTCTCTAAACACATACACAACAAGTCTTCAAAATGTTATTTATTCGCTTAAAGTTCACTCAATGAGAAAAACAGTTACTTTTTTGGGCCAATAAATAGAAAATCACTTTCAGTACTACTGAAGGACTGGTTGAAAGTCTTTGGCCATCGCTTCACAACAAAAATAATGTCAATTGAATTTCGCCAATAATGACACAAAACTTTTTTTCGTTTGTATTCCAATTCTAGAGCTATTCTGTGCTATTCTGTGCTATTCTGTGCTATTCTGTGCTATTCAATGCTCTTAAGGTTGGAGCCAACGCACAGAATAACGGGAAAAGGCTATTATACCATTCATTTGATGAGTAGTTCAATCAATTCTGTTTCCAAATGATGTCTATTATATCAATAGAAGAACTGTAAAGAAAGAGCAAAAAATCCGATTAAATACAGCTTTAAGTCTAGAAAACTGACAAAACATTAAAAGATATTTGATATCAGATTTATTTGCTTTACTTTCTTCTTGTGTTTTATTCTTCTTTTGGTTCTAATTCTTTGATTCTTTCAGTCTTTTTCGTGTCTTTCGTTACTGAAAACCCTATAATTCTTATTATGAGAGAAATATCAGATGATTATCAATAAAACTAATTTTTAGACAACTTTTTGATATAATTCGCTCCAAATATTATCGACGAAGAAATCAAAAAATATTTTTTATTACTCAAAATGTGTGCGAAAAACATCAGATTTGGTGAAAATGATGGCAACTCTTGACTTATATACGGAATCTATGTTTTTGGCGAAGACTTAGATTTTTGGCAGAAAAGACAATTTGTTTGATAACTCAATACAATATCAGTTGGTTTTCACGCTTTCAAAGACATATTACTCCTCTCTGACTCGCTCTCCTCCCTCTCCCGTATGCACTCCCTCTCTATCAGTTGCACCACTCTTTCGGTTTATATCTTAATAACTTGTTATCTAATGTTTTATGTCATGACTACTATCGCCTCCAAAAAAAGATTATTATTATTATAGATATCATTGAGGTTTTAGTTCACGTTTAGCACAACTGTTCTGTTGTCCTGAGCTCTGCTCTTTTGGCGCCGACAAATGATCCAACAAAATATGGTTATATTTATATCCAAAACAATTTTCTTTCTCATTATTTACACTTAAATACAAACAGTTTATTGTATTTGGAATTAAATTATTTATAATACAAAAGAAATGCATATAAATAACAATTAACAATACAATGACCCTAACACTTTTATTATGCTCCTTTTTTATCGAAATCGCTTGATATCATTGGTAAAGATAAAGGAAAAACACATTAGTATTTTGTTCTGATCTGAACCGATATTATAGTTAATTAAATTTGATTCAAAACCAATTTGATTGTTGAGTTCAATATTCAGTTCAATAACTCTGTATTTTCATTATTGGAATCGAGTTTTTTGACTTAACATCTCTTTGTTCACAAAATACTTATTCTGTTCTCGAAATTAGAACACAAATTATTGAAATGATTTTCTTCTTTTGGGAAAAGAGTAAGAATTTGTACCACAAATAGTAACTGAAGAAGAAATAAAACGTTTATTTGATTTTATGGTTGTTTTCTTCGTTTCTTCTCATATGGCTCTCTCTCTCTCTCTCTCTCTCTCTCTCTCTCTCTCTCTCTCTCTCTATTTCTTTCTTTAATTTAAAGTTTAAAATTGAAAACTTTTCGTGTTTTGAATTATTAAACAATTAATGAACGAATGTTTGGAATCACGAAAAAGATTGACTTCGAGTCTAAATAAAACATAACATTATTTTAAGTCTAAAAAACTGAATATTAATTTAAAGTTGATTTTAGAATAATTTAAACGTTGTTTTGTTGTTTACCACTAATCGTAAATTCATGTCTCAATTTTTGATGGATTACATTCAAATAGCTCATTAATGCTCTTGGTAAACTAGAAAAGAGATGGTTTCCCTCATTTCCACTAATAGTTGAGAAAAATTATTAACAAATTCATGAGAAATAGTTTTGAATTAATGTTAAACAAACAAAAAAAAACTTTGAAATGAAAATAAAAAGAAATGAAATTAGTTTCGCTTCAAAGCATTTTTGTGATAATTAAAGTCATTTTTGGTCATAATTTTCCCATCGATTAAATAATTTTGAAAATATATACAAAAATACAATTCATGTGTTTATAAGAGTAGAGCAAAACCTCTTTAATCGAAATTCAATATTCGTTTCGTTATTTCTCTTTATTTTTTGCTGATATTCTTGAGATATGTTTTCTTTTCTCTGATATTTACTCATTGATTATGTGTTCTCTTCTCAGGCCTTAAATCGCTATCTATTCTATATGTTTGTGCAAACAGTCCTCACTCAACATTCAGAGCCAATATTTAAGCACTTCCTGTATATCCTGTGCTTCGGTTCAGTTTTCCTCTACCTTTCACATCAGGTCTCTCTCTCTCTCTCTCTCTCTCTGAACCAATTCATTGGTAAATGGATTTTGATCTGAGACTTCCTCTTCGCCGTTGCCCTCAGTATTGATGAATGCTTTGCCATAACATATCTTTTTATAGCATTTGTAATATTTTTCTTTTGTTGTTAACGAGAACTGCCGCTAAAACTTCTTTACTCATTTGAAAACAGAAGGAAAACTGTTCACTAATTCTCAGAAAAGAAAAAAACAAAACAAAACCGAAACAAATTTGCAACTTTTGATAACATATGTTCACAAAACTCTATTTCGTAAAAAAAGAAAGAGATTAGTTTAGCACAGAATAGAGTTCACACCGATGTGAAAATGTTTGGACTTCCCTTCAGTTTATCGATAAGTCATTAATAATTTGTAATTTTATTAAAAGAAAAGAAGACTTTCCTTCACATCAACACTGAGTTAATTGAGTGGAAAAACTTGTATTAGTTTTGAGTTAAATGTGGAATAAGTGCTCAAATTTTGCGATCATTCCTCGCGATAATCAATTCCCGTCACACGTCTGTGACTTAAATGATAATCAAAAGGCATTACGAGTCGTATAATTCATGACTGCTATCATAAAAATGGTTAACCTCTGGTCAGAGTTGCTCTTCATTGCTAGTCTGTGCACAACATTACGTTCTGTCAATGGAGGAGCGGTTTCCTGTTTGCCCTTTTCATTCGGGTCTAGGTCCATCATTTCTGTACACTTCCTTTGGAAAGGTCTCTCCTAAGACTTGCCTTTTGTCGCCCTTTCCTATCAGTTGAAGCGCAGACTTACTCAACGGACGTTAAGACACCAATAGTTGACATATGTTTGGCATCAGATGTGTTTCAAATAGACTTCAATAGTCTTAAAGTGTTTCTCCACTTCTTGGGCTCCCACTCTCTCTCTCTGAGCTGACTCTTTCCCCTACTTTTTTGCTCTTAAATTGAATATTCAGTTCAGACGTTATGTTAGACTCGTATTCATCGAAAGTATAATATTTTTTCTCATTTTCAGTGCAAACACTCCTTTCAATGAATACTTGACCTCCAAATAGGAATTTCTTTTCAAATAATAAGTTGTAAATTCTCTCGACTTAACCATACGATTGTCACTAAAAATTCTTGTCATAATTTCATGTCATGTCTGTCCCCTTCACTGTTGAAAATATTGATTTTTTGTTAGTATTGACTTTTGAGAGGACACCAAAATGAACTTGTTGATATTTTTTTCGCAATTTAAGTCATTCCACTATTTATTTGATTTAATTCTTTGAAATGAAATTTCTTTCAATTTTGTTGCGAACAGTTTTCGCGAAGAAAAATGAATTTTTCCCCAATTTTTCACAAACGAGTTATGAATTGGATTTAGTCTTAGGTTTTGAACAAAAAATACTATTCTCTCCCAAAAGAGAAATCTTTACAAATAATAAAAAATAATTTCGATTCTCTTCTCTCCTTTGAGGCAAAAAAATAAATCGTTAGAAAACGAAAAGTATTTTTTATATTCAGTTGAGAGTCGAAGAGAGAGAAGAAAATAATTTACTGTTTAGTCGTTTTCCCAAAAACTCCTTATGTTTGCCATAAAAATGTTTCAACGATTGAGTGGAGAAAAAAATTATAACTTATTTTTTTACTCCAATGTCTGTCCGTAACTCCATTTCCGCTACAAAACTGTTTGAAACAAAACTTCAAATATATTATAGTTTTTAAAAATTATTTGAAAATTTCGTTGAAGTTTTTTACGTTTGTTTTCTCTAAGATAATAGTCATTTAAATCATTCAAAGCCTTGATTTAAGCGTTTTTTCTGCTCCTGTCGTATAAAAAGAGTGTTTTATTGTAGAGACCACTAAAAATGTGGTGAAAGAGAAAATCAAACAATAATTGGTTCGCAATAATAATGTCGAACAGAAGAAAGTTTTTGAAATAATTTATAACCAAATAATAACAGTTTGTTTCGCATGTATTGACAAAAGTGTTTTCACATTTATTTGAAGGCAAAATCCAATAATCAAACGAATTAAAGATTAGTCACTTTTTCTCAGAAAGACCAGGAATACTATTGTATGGCTTATTATCTGTTGATTCAATTCAAGTGTGAATTCTTCGAATAAAAAACAAAATTTAAAATCAACTAAAAATCATTATTAGATTAATAATCAGTATTTCCTTCGAATTTTATCGCTATTTTTTACAAACAAAAGCTTTTTTATTGCAAAAAGGTTTGCCTCAAAGAAAGTGATGCCTTTTGTGGTCCAAAAGCCAGGAACAGGTATTAGTCGACCGACTATTCAATAGATAATTACGAACTGTGTTTCCAGTCTATAACAAAGGCTTAAACAAGAGATTTCTGGGCCTCTAAACCACAAATCACAGAGTCTTTTGTTTGATATGGTGTGCATATAAAATGTATTCGCCCTGTGCTATGCTGTGCTGTTCTAAATCATGTGAGCCAACTGTCCACCAGAATTATTGTTTGGTCTTATGATTAAAATAAATACATTTTAATGCCAAATGTTGTCTGCCTTTTGTATTGTATTTTGTTGTGACTCTGAGTTCCCAAACGATTAAAAACAGATTTTTGTCATAAAATCTAATTCTGTATTTATATT
>JAQGCQ010000716.1:0-12173 GCA_034699945.1 Chamobates pusillus
CTATATCGACCTGATTTCTAGAGAGCACCCAATACTTGATTACTTGACAGAGCACTCGATTCTTGAACCGATCTCTCCTTCCCTCTCCCTCTCCCTCTCCATAGAGAAATACAATTATAATTACAATCATTAAAACGAATCGACAGAAAACTGTAATTTAAGTCAAACGACAAGTTTAGAGATATTTCTGTTTTGAGAAGTATTTAAGTGAAGAGATTTCTCTGACAACTCATGAGAATAGAAGAGAAAAATTGTTTCCAAAATTCACTTTAATATTAATTATTGTAATTATATTTGTTCGCCAAATGCATCACATGATTATCGACTCCTAAATGTGTTTAACACTCGATTCAATTGATTGCTAATAATTTCTTTCAGTGAATAATGTCTTTTCTCTATGAGTTGTGCACTCATTAACTCTGAGCTGAGAAACAATACTTTCACTTAAAGCCAATTTTCACTCTTCATATGTTGAATGTACTGTTAATTGAGATTTGATTTAAATAACAGTTATTTGGGAAAACATTAGTACATCGAATGTATTACTGAAACAGTTTTTTTTCGCCAATAATTTTATGCATTTGTTTTTTGAAGAGTGAGAGCACACATCGATTCACTGATTTTCTAGACTAATGTCATATTAGTGTTAATTCATATCTCAAATGAATTTATTTTAAAAGAAATATATTCATGCACAAATTCTCTCTCTCCTTTTCTCTCTCTCACTCTCCTTCTCTCTCTCTCTTTCTCTCTCCTTCTCTCTCCTTCTCTCTCTCTCCTTTTTTCTCTCTCTCTCTCTCTCTCTCTTTCCAACTCTAAAAAATTAAGCGCTTATCAAAAGTTAATACATATTTTCCCAAAATAAGTGTTCAAAATAATTAAGGTAAATTAATCCAGGTAATCTTTTGCTTGAGAGCATAGATAGCCCAAGGCAAGTTATCGATTAAGAGGACAACCAATTTTTAATTAATAAATAAATAACTGTAGAAATGATTTTTTTTCTCTTCTAATTAAATGAATAGCGATTTTTGAAAAACGATTTTTTCCGTTAAATTGCATTTTCGCACAAATATTGAGGAAAACCTCAAACCAGGAATTAAGAAACGATATTAACTATCGCTTCGACTGCTAAACGGCTCAGCCCTTCCTCTCGATTGATGGCATTCCCTTTGAAAGAAACGATTTTATTTCAAAAAGATCTTTAACTCATCGGAAAAAATGCATTCAAAAAATCGTTTTCTTTTCGATTGAAGTCTAATTAAATTAATGACTGAATGCGCCATAAATTCAGTGAAAATGTTCCTGAGCACATGACTTGAGACGTTCACCTAGTTATTGATTAGCATGTTGATTTATTGAAGACATAACAACAAAAGGAAAACGTGAATAAATTTTTTTTCTCGATAAAGATTTTCAAAAATATTGAGTTCAATAGAAAAGACAAATAAATTATAATATATTTTCAAATAAAATACAATTTAATAACAGAATTGGACTAAACTTTTATTTTAAAAATTATATTTTAATCGAATTCAAATTCAATTGACAATAATTGTATAGAGGTGGGTGCCCAGGGGGTTGATCTAGTTACTATAAATAAAGAAGATTATTATCTAAAACATCCTTGCTTCAAAATATAGATATAATATTATATAATATATAAATTTATAATAATATAAATATATTTCATTTTTTTCAGATTTGATTAATGTTTGATTTGTTCATTGAAAGGAAATACTAGCTTGGTTATTATCTAGGACACCTTGGTCATTTTGTAATTTAAAATCAATTGAATTCCTAAAACAATGATAAGAAGAGAGAGGTTTTTGACAACATTTCAAAAAAAAGTTAATTTTTCAAATGAGTGAAGAAAAATATGGCAATAATTTATGCGAAGAACCAAATGCTTAATCGACTGTAAAATTGAATCGACTCTTGATTTGTGATAATTGATATGAATGTTTAAAAAGTTATCTTGGCTTAAATAAAACACAAAATGCCTGAAAATTACGGTTTTTTAAAATCAATTAAAATACAAAAACGCTTTTCAAATGAGTGTTATCTTTAAATCTGATGTCAAACAAGAGATTTATTTCCTTAAAAGAAATTATTAATTCTTTTAGCGATAAAAGCCATGAAAAGGCAATCATTTAATATTAGGAAACATTTAAGACTTTATTCACACAATAATCAGATAACGAAACGATATTTTTAGCAAATCTTCTGAAAATCCAATAATATTTTTCACATAATATTGATATCGATTTTGTTTGAAAATATAATTAATTGATTGCAAGAAAAAGAGTATATATTTTCCAAAAGAGTTCATCAAATAAATGGGAAAACATTTTCCCCGAAAGACTCCAAAAAAATAAATATTTGATTAAATGCTGAGAGAAAACACATATAATTATAAAACAAAACATGAAATGAAAAATGTATTTCTCTTTAGAGGAAAAGGGATTACAAATAATTTATAGTCGTTTTTGTGACTTCAAAGCCGAGTGAAAAAAAATCTCGTTTTTTTAAAAAATAAGTAAAAACTAAAAATAATGTAATAAAGAGTTGAAAATCTAAAGAATGAGTTAATCGTTTCTCTCAGTTAATCATCTGATTAGCGGTGACTAAGATTTTGCAAAACAAGTATTCAAAAGAAAATACAAATAAAAATCAAAACTAAAAAAATTAATTTTCAATTTTACGAACGAATCACGAAATCAATTGATTGAATGCTATTTAAAATTGAATTTTCAATAATATAATACTAATAATAATAATAATAAAATGAGCTTCTATTTGAAGACCAAGATCATATATCTTTATATTCGCATAGTTTTCACATGAATTTTATTATCAATTAATATAAGACTCGTAAAAATCATAATAAGAATTACGGTCTGAGAACAGAGAGAGAGGAAAGACCAACAAAATTAAAGAGTTATTAGGAATAAGTCTTATTCCCAAAGAAAATGCTATATTTGACTAACAATACAAATGCTATTGAATTACAGAGAAATAAATAAAAAGCTCAGAAATTCAATTTTAAGTCATTTTATTTTATTGAGAAAATGATAATAAAATCTTTTTAAGTAAATATTCGACGAAATATAATCACAAATTTCTCTCAAATAATATCTTATTGTTATTTAAAATGATTATAATGTGTTTGTAATACATAATGAGCTCAAAAACTTTTAGGGTTTGATTTAAATATCAATCTCTCTCTTCGGAGAGACATCCTTGAGGTTAGTCTTGAGACTCGCACTGTAAGACTGTGCAATTGCACAGCCGTTTTTCCCACAGCTCTCTGACCATTGATTAATATTCTGAATATAGTATTAATTTATTTAAACTAAAGATTAAAATAAATTTAATTTTATTTAAAATTATAATAACAATAAAATTATTGCTAATTAAGAGAGACTTTGGTTTTGCATAAAAGGGACGGGTATAGCAAATATGGTAACCCTATCGACAGGATTGACAAATGTCATGGATATTCAAAACATAGTTTACTAATGAATATAAAGCAACAAATGATCGGATAATTAGATTAAAAAAGTATTCTCTTATTTATAATCCTAAGGTTTTGTTGCATTCAAACGGAATGTTTTTCTTTGATTTTCTCTTCAGAACAACAAATCTTTTTTGGGTGTGTTTTGGGTACTAATTATGCATAAAATTCTTCAATACATTTGAGTTTTTATGCATAAAAAAAAGTCTCTTTAATTGTTATTATAATATTATTTTGAGAAAATGATCGCTCAAATTGAGTCAAATAACAGCAATGTTTCAAAACATAGTTTTAATTAAGTATTTATTTATGCAAAAAATTATCTTTTGTTAAACATAATTAGGAATTAAAACACGATCTGCTCTCAATCAGGGATGTCCAAGAGTAATATAATCTTGGCCAAGCCAATATCAGTGTCTTGAGCTAACCAGAGCTTATTCAAAATAAGTCACTCCACCCCCGGATAAGTGGAAGGGGTTCTGGACTTCACTACAATTCTGTGATTCTAATATAGAGAGAGGTTTTACTCTTAATTGAAAATTTAGTTATCAGTTATGAAAATCTATTCGAAAACACTTCGAAATACAATATTTCTGAGAAAACTATAAATCAATTTATGAGAAATCAGTTTTAATAATAAATGATTGAATACTTTGGAAACTATTGTTAAAAGAGTTTTGTTTTTTTAAATATATTTTTTATGCATTTCTCCACTTTTTTATTATAAAACTCTCATAAAGTTATGAATTATTATTTAAATGAAATAATGATTAATTTTTTTTATTGAAATACAAAATACAGAATCATTTCATTCGTTCCTAAAAAATAGAATAAAAAATTTCAAAACTGATCTAACATTGATTTGAATGAAATAATTAATTTATCATGATAGTTTTTTATGTTATTTAAACACATTTCACTCTTCAGATAATTTTTGATTTTCATTAAAACAGAAATTATTTTCATTAAAAATATTTTTCTTTTCAATAGTTATTTATTTTCCGACAGAAAAATATAGTTTTAGTTTTGATTTGGAGGTAAAAAAGTTTATTTAAATTTGGGTTATCTTCAGAAGAATAACAACAAAAACAACTTCAAAATCAAACGATTTATTACTATTAGTAATATTAAAACGAATTAATAATAAAAATTGAAGTTTGATTTGAAAGCAATTTAAATGAACGATAAGTAAAAAATAATCAAATATTATTCAAAATTATTGATATTTTCACTAAAAATCAATTTTACAATTAGTGGAGAATCTCAATGTTTTTAAGCAAATGATTAATCCGTTTGACTGTTATTTGCAAATAACTGTAAAACAAAATCAACTTTGGATTAGATTTATGTGAACTAAAAATAAGTTGTTTTTAAAATTGTATTTTTGGACTCTTTTGACGAATCGTCGTTTGGAAAGAGTTCTGAAGAGAGGGACGACTCACAAGTCTTTTTAAAAAATCAACTTTTAATTAATTGATCAAAAAATATAACCGAAGTATATCTTATATGAGGAGGAATGAAGTCATTCCAAACCAGTCTCTGATTGACTTAAACCCCTCACAAGTCTAATGTCTGATTAAAAAAGAAGTCACTGACAGTGAAGTCAATCCAAATCACACACAAAACAAAAGGTTTGAAAATTCAATCAACAAATTCAACGTTGAAATCATTTCTCATTACAAGAGAGTAACTCAAAAATTGCTCCAATTTTGAGAGAGAGAAGGAAAGAGAGAGGGAGGGAGAGAGAGAAGGAGAGAGAGAGAGAGAGATCAAATTTAAAAAGTTAACTTAGATAATCATTTGTTTTGACAAGGTGTAAATTAAAAGATATTTCAGTTTATCGATTGAATTGACGTTAATTTATTCAATATTTGAAAAAAAGGTAAATATAAACAATAATTTTAATTATAATAAAACTTTTCTTTTATAATTTTAATCAAATTTTATCGCAAATCAAACTGTATTTGAATGACAGAAAAGTCGGAGAAATAAAACCAGAGATGAATAACATTCAGTGATTAGTATTATTAGAGTCGAGGCTATAATTATTACAAAGAAAATGTATTTTGATTCTCATTATTGATGTGATTATTGAATAAAACATTTTATTAAATAATCATTTATTGGATATATATTTAGATCTCTATTTAGAAGCGAATAATTAGAGATCAGAGGATTCTTAAGAAAATTGAAGCGAAAAAAAACGACTCAAAGATATTCTTAACATATTTTTAATTATATAGATATGACTTCAAATATAAATAGCTATAAATGAGCGCAAATATAACCATTAAATAGCAGTAAACGATGCGATGCGTAAAAAACAGGCAATTAATACACGAATTGTGATAAAAGCTCAGCAGAAATAGGACTTTGAACTCATCTCAGGTCTAAACGATTCATTCATTAAATATATTTCTAATTCAATATTCATTTCAATTGTATATTATTTTCCATTAAATTTGAAGAAAACTCATTGAATAAAAAGTGAGCCTAACTTTTGGACAATTGAGAGGAGAAAAGAGAGTGAAAGTCATACCAATTCTTGATTTCATAATCAAAAGTCTATTACAATGCGATCCAAAGGCCTAACAATCCTTTCAATTACAGTATGTTTTTTCTTCATTCTTCCCCACAGCCAGAGGATAGTGAAAGGGGTCTGTCCTTTGTATGGAAAGGTCTCACCTTCTAATCTCAAGTTTTTTAACTGCGAGGCTTTAATTGTAATAATTTTAAAGAAACTTTTCTCTTCTTTTCAAAGCTCTCTCTCTCTCTCTCTCTCTCTCTCTCTCTCTCTCTCTCTCTCTCTCTCTCTCTCTCCACATCTCCCTCTCCTCTATGTCTGACACAATCATCAATAATAAATGGTTTGGATTAAGACTACCTCTGAATGTATTGTGTTTTTTTGTGTGCTGTGCTCTTGAAAACTGTTTTCTTCTAAACCTTTCAATTCATTAAACTATTTATCAATCGATAGCTTAAAGTTATATTCAAAGTAATCATTGCGTTGTTTATCATTCAATTCATTGTTATTTTTTTCTGTGAATAAATTTTTACCCATAATTGGGGTGAAGTCCACATTTTGATTCTGTTCTCTCTATTCGTCAGTTGATTTGAAACACTGAATGACTTTTTAATGCATTCATTCAATAATATATGAAATTTATGGAAATTCAGATCCAAATCAAAAGTTGTATTTATTTTCATATAAAAAGTTTATTCTTTTTAATTGTTTCTCAATTAGTTTTATCCCAAAAATGGGTTTTCATATCAGAAATCATTTTTAAGGTTTCGATCAAAAGTTCAGTCGATTTATGAAAAATATGATGTTTTTTGGATGTGCTTTAAATTCATTCATTGAATGAAGAAAACAAATTCATAACTGATTTGATAACTGACTGATCGTCGGATCAAAAAATATTTTTTAGATTTTATTGCATTTCCTCTGATTTTTAAAGATATGAACGAATAAAACGAAGAAAAAGTTACCATAAAATGGGATTTCAAGTGTCAGAACATATAACGAAATTTAAGATCTAAACTAAATAGATTAGGGATAGGGATAGGGATGGATAAGATGGCCCATTATTTGCATATGCAAAGGGCGGACACACACTGGTGTGTGTGTGTGTGCACTGGGATCACGTCGTGTGCGCCCAAATCTAATATGAATTTTTCTTCTCTGAATATGAATTCTGAATATTTAAATGTTTTCTTAAAAAAAGATAATAAAATAAATTTTCAATATTTTTGAATAAAATATTTCATTCATTGCATTAAGTCTTAAATAAAAGACATTTTTTTTAATGAAAAGTATTATTTCATTCAGTCATTCATTGAATTAATATTAAGTGAATTCATTTAATACGATATTTAAGGAATTCAATGCAAATCATAGAAATGAGCTCTGATTTTGAAGACTGAATGAACAGCACATTTGAAAACACTTTTGGTTTGTGTTGTTATTTCACTCTTAAATTCAATTCAATTATTGTTTAACTAATTTTGAATTCAATGTTGAAATTCAATGAAATGTGTTTTTGAAGATAAGAGGAATTCACTGAATATATGCATAAAAAATAATAATTATTATTATTATATTTGAAAGAATCCAAAACTCAATGGAAAGGATCACAACTAAGCACAGGGATGAATATTTAACAGAATAACAGCTCCACCTCATAATTGAATGGTCAGAGCACGAAATCGCACATACCTCATATTGAACTGTACTCGTCTCTTTTATTTAATTATTTCCTAACAATATTTATACGGAATTTTTCAATGAAATTCTTGTTATTATTTTAAGGACTGAATATTTTGGAATAATTTACGCAATAAATGAGTGAAAAATTTTGATTAAAACTCGAAAAAAGTCTTTAAAAACAAAACAAATGATTGATTCAAAGACTTATAATTTGAATACAATATAAAAAATATTATGAATTTTTTATGAAATTGTTTTCTCTGTTATGTATCACATCTCGTGTTAAATAAATGTGTTTTTGTGAACCCTTTCCTTCTCTATGTATTTATTCTGAGGTCTGAGTCCTTCATATATCTATCAACAGATAGTTATGTCTATAGAATATTGTTATGTATTTCTCATAAATTAATAGCACTTTCTTTTGGTTTTACTCTGTTTTTCATACAATTTAAGGATAAATAGCCTGAAAATTGTCTTTCAATTAGGAATTGAATTTATTCTCAATAAACAACTCAGTAATCAATTGATATCATCCTTGAAGTAAAGAATTGATTTATTAACGAATAGAAGAATAAGAGAAAAAAAAATATCAATTATAGAGATCTTGAATTCATTATAATTTAAACAATAATTTTTATGCAAAGAAAAAATAACTGATTATCGATCAGATATTCTGATCAAAAGAGTGAATGTATTTCAAGATTTTTTTACTTCAAATTAATCACCAAAACATTAAATGTGTTTTTTTTCTGACACTTGTTTTTCATTCAATTGTTTTGAACGAAGAATTGCTTAAAAGAAAGCATTTTTTTTGAGTCAAAAATACACCAAAAAATTAAAAGCCAATGAATTAGAGGTAAAAATAAAGACTTTCCATAATTTATCAAGACCATTTATCAAATGTTAGGCCAACCGAATAAATGAGAACATAATTAACATTACAATCGAAAGGAGAGTACTTTTGGCAACAATTTGTCGAAATTAATATTTATTTTTTAAATCATTACTAAAATTAATGATTTCTAAAATCGATGGGTTATTAAAAGACCTGAGATTTAGTTTAAGATAACTTTCAGTCAAATCTTTATTACTATCGAGAATCGACTCATAATAATAATTGTCTTAAAAAACTCATTAAAATTAGTACTTTTCCTTATTATCGATATTCATATGATATGTATATTACAGTTATTCTGATCTTCAATCAGTTGTGACAATGAGTGCCACCAATTTCTCATAGCCAGAGGGAAGTTAGCAAAAAATGTAATGCTGTGCGACTTTTGTCATGAATTTCACTCAAATAGTATAGAAATGAAAGTAAAGCTTAAAATTTCAATTAAAAAAACTTATTGTTATTTCTTTCTCATAGTTTTCAGTCAATTTTGAGAAAAATATGATTGAATTAAGTATTTTTTGAGTCGCTTTAAGAGTAGGTTCGGTTGAGGATGACCTCAAATATATATGTCGGACAGGGACCACGCCTTTAGCACAGCACATACAGAGTAACTCAATTGTGCAAAGTATTGGATAACCGCACAAATTATTGTGAATAATATTAAACGCAAAATCACTCCTTTGCAAAAAGTCCCCCAGTCCCCTTTAGGAAGGTATTCCTCTCAAAATGCTCCATAAAAACTATACTACTGTGCAGTCAGTGCACAGGCAATGAGAATCACTTGAAATTTCAATAAAAATTTGGTATTAATTCCTGAATTCTCTCACATCTGATGTGAAAAACTTATTGGAAATACTTATTAAATAACTCTCGAAGTCATGACTTAGAAAACTGGTTATCCGTTAATATTTGAGACGAGTTTGAGCTCAACTTCTTTGAGAGCAAAATCTTGTTATAGTTTTTATATAACATATAACTGGATCTCCACCTGAGCTCAGCCTAACATTCGGTTATGTATTTGGCTTTTTGTTGTTTTGGCTCCGATTTGTTATAAATTCAAAAGATAAGCTTAACGTTCATTTCTACGGCACAGCCCTTCTTAACAGCAGAGGGTACAACAAATATGACCAAGTTTACTTAAAAACGGAAAAGTTTGCTATTCTTTAAGAATAAAAATAAAAGTTAATCCAAAAGATGTATAAAAAGTATTTTTAACCAAAAATTAATTTGAATTCAAAATTAATTCAACAAAAAAAAATGCAATCGATTTGTCTGACTATCGGTTGTGAACCAGTTTTCTCACCGGAGACAAATCAAAGACAAAGCAAAACTAATTAAACTAGTTAATCTTTGATTAGATTCCTTGTTATAACTAGTATTCACTAATCAAATACAAGGACTTTCTTGGCTTTAAAACCACAAAAAACATAAAAACAAAGTAATATTTAACTCATTATTTGGTGTTTGAATTTCGTTAAAAAACATTTAACTAATTATTATTTATTTATAATTTATTTATTTCTGATTCCAAATCCAAAGCCTATTATTATTATAATTATTCTCCGATAACACTAAAGGCCTCACAGGAGTCAAAACAAAGAGCAAGGGTCTTTTATTCAATATTATAATTGTTCTCTAATTATATTGATTTATGAGAATTTTGTATAATTTGTTGATCACTAGATTCTTATCCCATAATAATAAACTTGGAGAAATAAGAGCACAGGTCCACAGTGAAGGTGTGCTCATTAGTAAAAACAACACAAGAAATGAATGCATTTCTCTGTAATTTAGTGAACAAAATGAGCCTTAAATATGAAAAATATTTCACTTGATTTATATGATAATAATTTGGGATTGACCATGCTCAAAGTGAACCCATTCCCTTCAACTATCAAATTCTTTGACTCCTTTTACTTGAATTTCTCTTTCATTGGACTTAAGCCTAGAATACAATCAGTTTTTCTGATTCATTGCAATAAAAAAATGTGTTTTTGTATTCAAATTAAGCAATAGTTTTATCAGAGAATAAAATGAGGAAAAGTGATGGAAAGGGAGAGTCTTTGGATAGTAAGGGAGAGCTTTGTTATAAAAAAAATGCTAAGAAAAAATCCATTCCTTTGTTTTGCATTTGATTCTCGATTTAAAAAAACATTTAGAGATTAAAACATTTGATTAAATCAAAGGAAAAGTATATTTAACGCCGTTTTATGGAGTGTTACGAAAAAAAACTCGTCCACTAAAACCAGTGCCACACAAATGGATATACAGTGTATTGAAGAGAAAGACTCCGTTATTCTGATCCCTATTTGAATAATACAATTATAACGACTATAAACCAAAATAATGATATATTTTTCACTTTTCAATAATAATTATTATAATCTTTTATCACAAATAAAATATACAATAAATAAGAAATGCTTTTAGAAAACCGAAGAGAAAGGGAAAGGCATTAGAGACAGAGCTCTCTAACAAAATTATTCAATAGGAGAAGTGGGGGCAGTAACTTATAGAAGCCTTTCCACTGTATATTAGTGTTGAAGAAATGATCAAAATTTTCCTTATATTGTTCTCAAAAAACAGTATTAAATGAAATAAAAGTAAAATAAATTTCTATTCAAACGAAGAGATGAAATAACTGTTGCTTAAGATAGGGGTAGAGATTTGGGTCATCTAAGTAGCGCTGGTGGGGATGCCTACTGATAGTGCCAGTGCTCTCTCTCCATCTCAGAGAGCAGCCTCACCCCTAATCATTACGATGGGTGCTATGTAGTGATTAGCAAGGTAACCCAAGGAAAGCTCATTTTAAAGGATAAGAATATCTAATAATTTATTGTCTTTTCGATACCATTAATAGTCGGGAAGTACTTCCAGTAAAAATCTAAGGACTGGGCGCAAAATTAGCCCTTGATCATTATACAAATATAATCTGAAAAATGGTTAGACACGCGTCCAACGGTTAACCATAACCTGTGCTCTACATTAGGATTTTAGATGAATTGTGTGATTATCTATTCATAAGTCGTTTATTTGGTTATATAAATAAGAATATCATTTCTTAATATAAATTTTGTTGAATATTATTGTAATTTTGATCGACACAAAAATTGCACATTTAATGAAAGGGAGGGCAAGGATTGTGGGAATCATTACTCGTGAATAACGACTGGTCCTAATGCCAGTGCCCACACACTCTGCCCGATAAGCGCTGCCAGACCTGTATTTTTCGCATCAAAAACAAGAAAATTGTTTTAAGACTTTTGAGCCCCGAATTCATGGATGAGATTTCGTGACAAATGATTTTTCACTTTTTTTATTTAGGAGTCGATTATAAACTACTGAACTATATATTCTTGGTCTTAAAAAAGCATTTTTTTCCTACAATAAAATTAGTGCATACAAAACGAGAGACAAACCCAGAGCCCAACCAATCAATAATTATTTGTCGATTAAATGTTAATAAATAAAAACTAAAATCCGAAACAAAACTCAATCAAAAAATATTATAACGAATACAATAATTAGCGTTAAGTCTAAGGAATAGCCGGAAAACT
>JAQGCQ010000717.1:0-12142 GCA_034699945.1 Chamobates pusillus
GTAATAATTGGTTGAATCACTACAATATCATCGCATATATTGAGTGATATTTATTTGAATGCAATCAAAGTCACAATAATTATCACTTATTTTAGACATTTATTTATTTTAAAGTTATTGGAAATTATTTTCAAATGAATTTTCTTAAAACAGAATTAATTTAAATTTGAAAAAAATTAAATAAATAATGAAAATAATGGAGAGTTTGGAATAAGAAAGCAATTTATCACAAATTTAGTCATTCTTTTGGACTTCAATTCTTTAATTTGTTTAAAGAAGAGCCGATTTGTCGAGAAATGGATAGGCTTTGAAAGTCCCGATCTTTTTCTCGTTCTTATCGTAATTGAATGCATAAAAACAGTTCTCACAGAAGAAGAACGGGTTTTCAGGTAAGCGTTTGTTGTCGAAAGTCATCCATTTGGCGGTATTCAGATTACATAACCCACACCTCACGTGAGTTCTGCGATTCGTACTAATAATCTTCGGATAGTCTTTAGGGTCAGTGCTATCGACGTAAGGCTTCAATAAACGAATATCACTGAAGACTAGAATGTGTTCGCAATCACCTTGGTGCTCATACAGATATGGATAGCCTAATTGGAGGTCAAGGTCCTCAAATTTGGTTTCTTCCATTTTTCTGGTCACAAATGGACCGATTCCTCGACTACTGCTTTTTGACCACTCGATTATTGGTCTGACAAACAAATGACAAATAAATTTAAGTCAATTCAAAATCAAAGGGAAGGCATAATAAGAGTTGAATGTAAAGAAGAGCCAATACTTGCTATAATCGATGTTTGAGGGCTCTCTCATATCGTTATAGAATGTATTGTTTATGAAGAAAACCCCCGATTTGTAGATATCAGCCGATGTTATATTGAGTGCAGTCCTCGGACTATCGCTACAGTCGTTGGGATTGGAAATATCTGACACACACGTGAAGGTATCCCTCAATTCAGTCAAACATTGAGATGATATGACCTGCAATTCTTGATCGCAAACAAATGAATAGCGATGAGTATTACCGAAGTGTGTACTGAAACGAATCGGACGATACAACTGAACAGTGATTACTGCCAGAGGATGTCCCAAATTGGCCATCTCTAAGACAATCAATTCATTAATTCAATAATAATTAGAGAGAATGCAAACCAATGAGAGCAGTGGGTTCACAATCGGGTGCTTTTTCCACTTTAATAAGACGATTCCGATAACGAAGAGATTGAAGACAAGCGGTTCGATAGCATCGGTCGGACGCATATCTTTCGATATGTTGTTTCTGAAGACGTAATGTCTCTAATTTGACGGCTGTCGGCACTTCGAATGACTTCTCGTACGCAACGTATAGTTCTTCGTCTTCTTCTTCACAGTCGAGATTCGAAGCCAAACAGTCTTTGTTTAAGCGATCAAACATTTTGTCGTCGATTTTGAGTTCATTTTTGACAAAATGCTCAAAATTGTGTTTATTGAGTCTCAACTCATTCGTCACATTGTTTTGAGTCCACGTTTCGATCAGTTCTTTGACTTTTACACTTCCGGCCAAAATCCATGGCCTGGAGTCGGGCCGATGTATTCGTTCCATTCGTTTAAATAGTTTTTAATTTAATTAAATCAATGGATTAAACAAAAGACAAATTGTTTTGCTCTCAAATGGTCTTCACTTATGATTTTTGAAAGTTTAGCCAAAATTTTGATTACAAAAAACGCCAATCAATTCAATACTCAAAATAATGAGTTGTTATGAAATGGGGTCTCATTTTCATAACAAACGTAATAATCGGTAAATCAACGAAAAGTTCACATTTTTTTTATTGATTTGAAGTTTCGTTATTTTAAATATCAAACGATTTGTTTTAAAATTCAAAAACTAAATGATTATCATTTAAAATGTTATTACAAAAAATCTTAAATAGAAATTATTTAACCAAATGTTTGATACCATTCTCTCAAAACTGTATTCATTTGAATCAATTCTCCACTCAATTATCGGCCGATAATAACAATCAAACGGTATTTTTATCGATTAACTTAAGAGAAGACAATTTTTACCTAGCTATGTTTTTTATCTTTAAAATGAACAAAAGGTCAAAGAATCTGAATCTGTGGACAAATTATATAAGACTATAGAGATCGAGGCCCGATGTGCTGACCGACAGATCTTAACCAGTTATGACTCATTCGTCAAAATAAGTGCCAATTGTTTGGGGGTTTCTATCAGTCGATCGTAAGATTAGCTTTTGATTTGTTTATTGAATATAACTCTCATTTAAATGATTGAAACTTTTGTTAACAAAGTTGGGAACCGTTTCGATACATCCGAAGACGAACTCTTTTGAGGTCGTCTTTTGTCAAAAAGAAATATAGAGTTCAATACGAGTTTCGGACATATTTTCGTAGCATTGAATTCAAACATATGACCGGTTCGACCGCCGATACATTTCTCGAATATATCGAACGCAATCTTCCCGAAGGAGTGGCGCTTAAAGTCTATAAGACAGCCATTGAACCCATGCCTCAACACATCACTCAAACTGATCTCATCTCAGAAACTAATGATAGCAACAAAATATAATTTTATTTACAAATTAAACATTAATTAAAATTAAGTTAATTTAGATTTTATTGCTTTGAATACAAAAATATAGCATTTGTTTTATGAAATGATTAAACGATCCCTTAATGTGTAGACAATGGAAGCAGAGCTCAAACTAAACGTTAAAATGTTTTAATTATTTCCTCGTTTTTTACTCTAATCTTAATTTGGGTTCAAAATTGTCGCGCAAATGGATTGGACCAAATGATGGACAGGAATGGCAGGTAAACCACTTTGTCTTAAATTGCAATCAAAAGCAATACGTGTTTTTGTGCTCTTATTTAAGGCTCGTTTTGCAAATATCACTGTAATTATTGCGATGAAGACATCAAAGAAATTCGTGTCAAATGCAGCGAATGTCCCGATTTTGATCTCTGTCTTCAGGTTTGTCTCAAAACTCATTAATTGTAAACTAATGGTCAGTATTTTATAGTGTTTTTCGTGCGGAGCAGAGATCGGGAGTCATAGGAATCGTCATTCATATCAACTAATAGTGAGTCAAATGTCTGCCATTGAGTGGCAGTGAAGGGGTTGTCCTCTGATTACAGTAATGTTTGTTGTATTAGGATTGTGGTACTTTTCCCATCTTCAACACTAACGACAAATGGAGAGCTTTGGACGAAATTACATTATTGGAAGCCATAGAACAGTACGGATTCGGCAATTGGACAGAAGTGGCCAACAGTGTTGCCATCAAAGACGTGACCGCCGAAGAAGCCAAAGACCATTACTCCAATTTTTACATTTTGGGAAGTATTGGGAGAGCCGTATGGAACCAAACGGATAACAGTGCGCTGTCAATGCGAGACCATACCTGTCCCAACGATGGACCTCTTTCTCCAGGACTGACCACTCCTTTGCCGGCCATTACGGATGTGAGTCAGAAGGACGAGGACTCGTTGGGATATCTGCCAAAACGGGATGACTTCGAACGCGAGTACGACAATGAATGCGAAGCTTTAGTGTCGACGCTATCCATGAATACGACAGAAGACGACGAAATTGAGACTAACTTAAAATTAGCCCACATTTCGATGTATAGGCGAAGACTGAAGGAGAGGTTCGCTCGTAAGCAGACGGCGCGTGAGTACGGACTAGTCAGCCATTTCTTCAAAAGTCATAACGCATTCAAAGACACAAATCATTCGACGCCTCAAAAGAACTCAAATAATGTAAATAAGAAAAACTCAAAACAGACCTCATCTCAAGACAATGAATCCCAACTCAAGAGTCCGTTCGACGATAAATATAAACCTTTCCTCAGATTTCAATCTTTCGAAGAAAGTCGTGAAATGTTTCAAAACCTCCAAAGAGAAAAAGAGATCAAATCTAAAATCAAAGAACTTATGAGATATCGAAAGAATGGATTGAAACGAATGAGTGAATCCATTGCTTTCGAGTCCGCCCGAAGTGAAAGACAAAAACGCAAAGAAAATAAGAAGAAATCCGTAAGTCTTGTCTGTGTTGTCGTCACTTATGTCAGTATTTTTTATATGATTTAGTTTTCAGATTCCAAACGCAAGTATTGGCTCCGCTCACAAACGACTGTTAGGAACAGCCGCCAAAACGGGTGCCGAACAAACAAAAGACCAAAACTCAACCGTTTCCCAAACCACAAAAAAAGGTGCAAAAGAGTCGTCAGAATTAACACAAAAAGACGACAACAAACTTAAAAATGATTTCGATATCAGTTCTCTTCCTAACTGTCGACTCCTTTCCGATCGCGAGAAGAAATTATGTACTTCTGTGCGACTCAGACCTTCGCAATACATCTCTTTGAAGACATTGATTCTCAAGGTTTGTCTCATTCTTTTAATCCTAATTAAGACAATTGTCTCAATTTTCAGCTCAGATATCATTAAATTGAAGTTTTGATTAAATTTTTATTCATTTTGTTATCAATTAATACAAAAAATATTTATTGAAATCTTATCCTTTGTTTAGCCTATAGTTTGAGTTATTTTCGACATTTATTACTAGACTTTGACTGATTAGTACCGGAATTACATTAATATGAGAATTAGTTTGAGATTACCATCAATTTAATCGGAACCTCATTTGTGTTCCCATTTTGGCATAAAAAACATTGAATTACAGGATATGTTGTGTGAGTCCGGAACCGGAATCACATTCATTAGCGTTAATGCAATTGATTTTATTGATTGCTTTGATTTCTAAATTAATTTAATTTCTCATTATTTTTGTAAATAAAGTTTAAAATTTGAATGATTTTGTGGTTAATAGGATCACAACCAGAAGAGGAAGGGCTCGACTTCAAGTCAGTCGAGTTTGGAAAATATCGACAAATCTTTGCGGCGAAAAGTTTTCAATTTTATGGTAAAGAGTGGTTGGATTCCCTCCTGAGTCAAGTCTGGACTTTGAATGCATTTCTTTGAACACTGACTCTAAACTTATTGTGATTTTCATATATTTAACACTCTTTTGGTTTTTATGTGAGAATAGAATAATAATAATAATATTCTATTGAATATGAATTTGAATTTCTCTCTATTTTGATGTTTTGTATCCAAACAATAGTAACGAATAGTAAAGCCTAGCATTGAGTTTAACTTCAATTTACAGTAAGTTTTGTATTAAAATTAGAATTTTATAAATGAAATGAAATTATTTAAAGGAATTTGTGATGGAATTGGTTTTGCAATGGTTTGCGTCGTTTATTATTATTTCAATAATATTATTGAATATTCTGTATGTTATGAGCGGGTCGTGTGATATATCATCGAAAATAAGATACAATTCTTTTATAATATATTAAATGTATGGCAATGTTGTCATCGATGGCTCCGATAGCGTCGGATGTTATCAATTGCTCCCATTATTTAAACAAATCTATATTTAAATTATTGAATAAAATATCAATAAAAACATTTTTATTAAAACATCTCTTAGTTATTGATTGAAATCAATTAAACAATTTATTGGCGAATGTTTTCACAAGAATTGCTTTGACGTCAAAAATAGTCCTACAATTCGTTGATTCAGATTAACGTTTCTCTCATTTTCTCATTCATTTTGGACTCATTTATTGAGAAATCCGTAAAATACTCGACTAATAGTAAAACCAAAGGAAAAGATTGTATTTTCTGATTGTTATCGAGTCCTGTATTCCTGTAGTCCTAAACTTAACTGTTTGTAAGACTGTGTCTGAAAACCGCCCCTAAGAAGTAAAATATTCTTTTAGTGGGAGTCTAACAGTAAGAGAGTCGTGCTTTGGAACATTATAGTCATTATAGTACTGGTGGTGAATATCCACTCAATGGTTAAGTAATTTTATGTCAAAGTTATGTCTTATGTCTTAGTTTTTAGTGTCCATCAAATGCTTTACAAATTCTAAATCATTTGAGTCTTAATTTAAAAACTGTAAAACAATAATGAATTTTACGAATCGGAATATTTTGCTATTTTTGGCCAATATTTTACTTTTGTTCCACTCTTTGGAAGCGTTGAGATCTCAGGTAAGAGTCAAACATTTCTTTGAAAAGCTTTCGTTTATTTGAACTCTAATAACAAAGCGGTAGAGAATAGCCATCGGCTATAAAAACCTCTCAAACAAAACAAAAATGCTTTCACTGAACATCTATTTATCCAAGAATTTTGTAAAATAAGTACAAATTTTCACAATTATTCACCAAAAGTACTCATTTATAAGTTATATCATTGCTTACAATCGCTTTGATTTCTTTAATATAATAAACTTTTCAATCATTAAAAGTTTGAAAATTGTTTCTTCAAATCTTCTAAAGATTAAAAAAATGTAATTTTATATTAACTTCTAAAACATTTTCGATAGTTTTTTCTAATCTCATTAATAATCAGTCTTTCATTCAATTATTGAGAGGTTATGTCGTTTGTGTCGAAATCAAAATTAGATTTTAGGTATTATTGGCATTAATTTATTGCTTTTTAGTCTATTTAGTCCTAACGATTAGCTCCGGGCAAAAGCTGTCTCGAAATGCCGGTCCTAATGCGCCAAAAATTTATTTCAAGGTTGAGTTCATAAATTTTATCCAATTATTTTAAATCAATTGATTCTAATCATTCAATCGAAATAATTATGTGACCATGCTAATATTGTTAAAATAGGCTCTTATTAATAGTTAAACTATGATTTGCAATATCTTTAAATGAATCGCAGTTTTAAAAACTTTTAGTTTTTATTATCTTTAACTGAAAGAGCGATGATTTGGGTTTTTAATAAACTTATTTTGAAACACAAAAATACTTATTTTTTTTATAGAAAATTATTTTTGAAATCATGTAATCATGTAATCATGTGAAAAAATTAGCTAGATATCGAATTTTAGGAGATATTATTGATTGATTAACATTTTTTTTTAAATCTTAAGTTTAGTTTTTAGTCAAACAATTGCTTTAAGTAATGATTATTTTAATAAAGAATGAGTTAAAATTAATTTTAATCTTGATCCAATTAGATTTCTTGTCAAAGATATTTTAAAATACTCGTGAAATCAAATATTCATCTAGTCAGTATTTTGTGGTGAAATGAACATTTAAAACTAGCATGATGATACAAATTCTTTTTAAACATAATTTATAAGTTGAGGAAAGGTTTGAATGGACTACAGGTGTGACAAATGTTCGACAATATTAAAGACAACCAGAAATTGTTTGCAAAGTAAAGATTCTATTTTATTATTGAATGGAGCTAGATATTAAATTGTGGAATTTGCAAATTTAATCGAAATGTGTATAAATATGTATAACTTATGTTAAACTTGAGGTTTGAATTGAAACCAAAACAAAACAAAACTTAAAAACAAGAATTAAAATGATTTTTTTGAACATAACTTGAGTTCAGTTGGGATGCGATCCCAAAACTGATGGCAATAACTCGACAGAAGATCACTGCGGAGTTTGTGGTGGAGATGGAAGTTCTTGCAGAAGAGTTGAGGGACTTTTTGATTTGGATAAATTGAGGACCGGTTATAACGATATTTTGCTGATTCCGAGCGGAGCCACAAATATTCGAATTGAGGAGCGTTTGGCCACAAATAACTATTTGGCGGTCCGTAACATAAATGGAGAGTTCTATTTAAACGGCAATTGGAGGATACAATTTCCTCGAGCATATCGTTTCGGTGGAACGACATTCCATTATTATTCAAAAAGAAGACCCTTCAGAATTGTAACACCAGAGAGCCTGAGAGCGGACGGACCTACAAATGAACCCTTAGTTATCGTTTTGTTATATCGGGAGCCAAATAAGGGCTTAATTTTTGAATATACGATTCCAGCAGATATACCGACTCCCGCTCAGCATCTAATCTATTCCTGGATTTCAGGCGATTTCTCTCAATGCAGTAAATCGTGCGGAACAGGTATTCAGATCAGATCAATCAGATGTATTCGCATAATGGATCAGTTACCTGTTCCCGATTCTTTATGTGACCCCAATTCGAGACCATCCAGTGAAAGAAGATGCAGCGAAGAACCTTGTGCCGAGTGGTATACATCTAATTGGACGGACTGTTTGTGTCACTATAATATTAAACACCGACTCGTCTACTGTCGATCTGTGAAAGAAGGACAGACCGCTAGTATTCTCGGCGACGAAGAATGTCTTCTTCTGAACCAAACTAAACCCTCGCAGTTAGAGAAGTGTAGTCCTGAGTCTGAATGTCCGGTCTGGACAACAGGTCCATGGAATGAGGTAACGCTTCTTAACTTATTGTCAATCACTTTATAGGACCTTATCTTTCAGTGCGACTCAAAGTGTGATTTTGGAGTTCAAACCCGAGAAGTAAACTGTACTCAAAACGGAACAGTTGTACACAAATCTGAGTGTATTTCTAATAATGAGCCGAACAGTACTCAGGAGTGTGCAAATGATTCGTGTGATGGCGTCGAATGGCTGACCACTGATTGGAGTTCCTGTGAAACTCAATGCGGACCTCAAATACAGATTCGAAAAGTGATTTGTTCCGATCAAAAGGGAACAGTATATCCACCAGAAGTATGTGATGTCAGTCGGATGCCAGACGATAATCAATTATGTGAAGAGGCTCCACCTTGCTCATCCCTTTGGTTCACATCAGAGTGGAGCTCTTGTAGCTCAGAATGTGGTGAAGGACTTCAGACAAGACATGTTTTTTGTGGACATTTCAACGATAAGTCAGAAATAGTGATCGACTCTGAAGTCGAGTGCAGTACTGAAAGACCTCAAAACGTTTCCGTTTGTCAGTTGTCTGAATGTGAAGGTCTTTGGTTCACAGCTCCCTATGAGATGTGCACAGGTATTGCATTCCTTTACTTTATACTTGATATTCAATTTGAATAATCTTTGATTAATTAGTTCCGTGCGGTGGCGGACAGAAGTCTAGAGAAGTGTTTTGTTTGAATCAAAACAATAGTTTAGTTTCGGACGAAAAGTGTGATTCTTCGATGAAACCCATTATCAAAGATGACTGCAATACTCAAGAATGCGATGACGACCAACTCATCACAATCACCGCATGTAAGGACTCTGAAAAGGGATGCTGTCCCGACGGAACCAATTCTGCAGACGATAGTTATTCTGGGTGTCCACCGATCGACGTCACAAATGGTTGCAATTCTACGGAATTCGGGTGTTGTAAAGACCTCGAAACAGCTTCTTTCGGTCCATTCCTAAGTGGGTGTCCCTTCTTATGTAACTTTACTCGTTTTGGTTGCTGTCCCGATGGCATCACTTCAGCCAATTCTTCAACTTTAGAGGAATGTCCAAAAGAAATCGAAACAACAACTTTTGTGACGACAATCGAGACCACAACTATTGAAGCCATGACTACAACGACAGCTCCCAAAGAATTGGATGAATTAAGTCTACCCCCAGAAGACTGTAATGACGATGGATCTGCTGAAGGGTCGGGTGAACTTTGCGCCGAGAAGACATCTAATGGTATTGATCTTGCAACACCTGCCTGTTCGAAATCCACGTTTGGCTGTTGTCCCGATGGGTTGACTGCAGCCACGGGTGACAACTTTGAAGGATGTGATGAAGGAAGTGGACAACCCATTGAAGATAATTTCAATTGCACGGATGCCAACTGTATTATCAGCACTACCACCGAAATGACTCCCGATTGTAATGCAACTGAATTTGGATGCTGTCCTAATGGCAAGAAAGTGGCCACCGGTCCCCGTTTCTATGGATGCACTTGTCATGACTGTCAGTATTCAATATATTTATCATTTTATTCATTAAAATATGTTTCACTTATTATTACAAATTCGAGAATAATTTAAGTCTTCGTTTTAACTTAAAAGAGAAAAATAGTCTAAATTAATCTAGATAAGTCTAAATTAATCTAGATAAGTCTAAATTAATTTAGATAAGTCTAGACTCTAGATTAGTTTTGGTAAATCCTAAAAATTATGATCCATATCTTTCCCTATTTTTTGTGATGCCTTTAATTTTATTTAAAACAATTGAATTGATTTGATTAGTTCCGAGCGGTTGCTGTCAGGATAAGTATACCCCCGCTCGAGGGCCAGACTTCGATGGGTGTATCTGTTCGCGAATGCTTTACGGCTGTTGTAATGACGGTATGTATTGATTACAACAAACTTTATGAATAAAATTGTTTATGTGTTTAAGGGGTGACCCCTGCGGTCGGACCAAATTCTGAGGGATGTAATTGTGAGTCCTCTACATACGGTTGTTGTCCTGATATGGTATCAATAGCCAAGGGTCCCAATTTTGCGGAGTGTCCGTGTGATTCATTGAAGTTTGGATGCTGTCCGGGAACTACAACCCCGGCGAACGGACCCAAATTTCAAGGTTGCTCCTGTGCTGACACACCATTTGGCTGCTGTCACGATGGAACAACCATTGCTTATGGGCCAAAATTTGAGGGCTGTCCATCGGGTCCGGCTTTAGATTTAAGGCTTGGATCTGAAGTCTGTGGACTTGCAAAAGAGAGGGGTTCGTGTCGTAATTATACCGTCAAATGGTATTTCGACGTCACTTATGGCGGTTGTAATCGGTTCTGGTATGGAAATTGTGAGGGAAATGGCAACAGATTCTCATCACAAGAACAATGCGAGAGATCATGTGTTACACCGGAGGGACCCGAGAGATGTTTCTTACCCAAAGTTACCGGTCCTTGCAATGGATCTCAGGTTTTGTGGTATTTTAATGCAGAGACCAAAAGCTGCGATCAATTCGTTTACAGCGGATGTCTCGGGAATACCAATAAATACGATTCCAAAGAACTTTGTCAACAAATTTGTGTCCACCAAGAATTGGCACTCGACAAATGTGAACAGCCTTCTTCTAGTGGTATGCATTGAGTATTGCAAATGTTTCACCAAGTCTAAATTTTGATTAAATGTGTGAATAGGTCCGTGTCGTGGAAGTTATCAGCGCTGGTATTTCAGAAAAGATGAGAACAGTTGTCGACAATTCACTTATGGCGGCTGTAAAGGCAATCAAAATAATTTCCAAACAGAAGAGGAGTGTCGAAACACATGCGGCTCACAAACTGCACAAGAAATCTGTGCGTTTGCCAAAGCGGAGGGCCCCTGTTTGGGGTCATTTCCGCGCTGGTACTTCGATAGTAGTTATGGTGTTTGCAGAGAATTCGTTTACAGCGGATGTGAGGGAAACAAAAACAGATTCATTGATAAGAATACCTGTGAATCGACGTGCAATCAGAGCAGAGGACCTGCTGTTCGTCCTATAGTTAGAAGTGGTAGCAATGTATGTGTTCTGCCCCGATCGGAAGGTCCATGTAGGGCAGCCATCATTCAATGGTATTTCAATGCTGAGGCGCGGAGGTGTGAGCGCTTCTATTATGGAGGCTGTGAAGGAAATGGCAACCGATTTGATGACAGAGCTTCCTGTGAGAGGACCTGTCTTTTTGTTCATTTAGATCGCAATACTTGCAATCAACCCAAAGAACCCGGAAATTGTTATGACTATAGAGAGCGCTGGTATTACGACACTGAAGACAAAAGATGTCATCGATTCTATTACTCCGGATGTAAAGGAAATGAAAATAATTTCAATTCATTTGAAGAATGTTCTCAAAGATGCGGTCCCTTTACTGCTGTTGCGACTGAGCTCTCTGTTGAACACTTTAAGAGCGAATACTGTTCCAAACCTTACGATTCCGGTCCCTGTTTTCAAAACGAGATTCGATGGTTTTATGATCGTTCGGACGGTGTCTGCAAAGAATTCCTTTACGGCGGTTGTGATGGAAATGAAAACAAATTCAAGTCTCGAAGCGATTGTGAGGCCAAGTGTTGGAACTCTCAGGACATCTGCAAACTGTAAGTTCACTTCATTTTCAACAAAAAGAGAAAAAGTTCAGTATTTATCACATTTTACCTTGGTATATTCAAATCTATTAATTTCTAATTTTAAAAGTTAACGAAAGAATTACCGTTAAACATTTTTTTTGTGCAAGGTGCAATATAGTCTTATTTTGAACCTTGATCATTCTATTGTTCAAAACTTTTTTTCATTTGAAGAATAGATTTTTCCCATTAATTGAATTAACAAAATGTGAATCCAATGAATAACTT
>JAQGCQ010000718.1:0-12138 GCA_034699945.1 Chamobates pusillus
TAGTATTTTGACGTTATTCATCCCATTAAACTGATACTGGATTTTTAATTAGGCGTCGAATGCTGGACAAGTAGTTAAACTTGATAAACTCGAATTACCCAAAAAAAAGTGTGGTCAATTTTTTCAATTAATGAAATGATTTTTATAAAATAATTTTAAACTTAAAAATAACTGAAATCTAAAAGCAATTAAATCGATAAATGTATTGAAAACTCAATCACTTCTAAACAACAGAATTATTCTCTTCTTTGGTTTCTCAGGAAATCAAAATATAAACTTTGATAAAGTCGTTAAGGACTACGATTTACATTTTTACCTTGTATGTTTAAGATAGACACATAAATTTGCAAGTATTCAATCTATTTATTAAATTAAGACATTTTCTGAACAGAACTTTATTTTTCTAATTTTATGGAATATTTTTAATAATTGAATTTATAATAAATAAAATGCTTTATTTGAGAAAAAATATTGACTTTAATCGATATATTTTGTCCATTCATTCAATACTATTAGCGATAAAACCGTAGACATCGACTTCGGCTAAGGTTAGGATATTGAGACTGGGCTGAGAACAAACTGTGCAGTTCCGTACTATTTGAATAGTCAAATAACGACCGGCCAAAGGACAGGGCTATTAATAATATTATTAAAAAAAATTATGTTAATTTTCATAGTAAACTCACTTCACACGTGAATGTCTTGGAGGCCGAGTCTGGTATTCCGGGTCCAGTCATTTGATTGCAGAGAGGATTCTTATCGAAAACTTTTTTGCTGAAAGAATTGGTTATTTGATTGTTTCCGACCCTTATTTCCAAATCATGCAAACGTTCGGCTGATTAACCGTTCAATTGATTGCATGAAACGAATTTAATTCTCATTATTTAACTAATTTTGGTCTCAAATATTAATTATTAAAAGTAATTAATTAATTCAATTAATAATTTTTTCTGTAATTTTTTTTGATAAGATTTTTTTCATAACTTAAAGATTATTTGTAATGAATACTAACCCATATGTCTCCGATTCAAAATAGTCACTCCAGTTATCAAATATTCTGATTTGAGGTCAACCATCCACCAAGGATGTGCATCAGCAGGGTTGTCTAACATTTAACGCAGATTACAATTATAAATTTTGATTTTCCGATAATTTTATTTAAAATGCGGTAAAATTATTACAAAACATTGAAATCAATTGAGACATTAGAGTGAAAATAACTGACCATTGGTTTGGCTGAGGTACGGGGCATCAAACGAAACGGTGTTGCGTTTGCCATCGTTAGCCCTGTCCGCTGTATATCGGATACCATTACTGACAAACTCAGAACTTTGAGAACTGGGTTTTGAGAGGGCTATACTCACTGTCAATTTAATAACACTTATTAATCAATTGATTTTTCAAAGATGTGAGGATTAGGACTCACTTCCATTTATTGTATCCTTATATTTGTCCTTTAAATGTACATGATCATTGATTATCAACTCAACACATAATCATCATTGAACTCACATAAGAGTAGTAGATATATCCGGTGTCGTTAAGACTATTCACATCGGATTTAGAATTGAATGCCTCACAACTCGCAGTTTGATCAGCGCTTATGCTTTTAAAACCAATTAATAGAAAATCAAAACAATTCAAAGTCTTTTGGAATTGATTACCGAAGACAATGACAGCCTTCAATTCTGCTGCAGACGGCGGCGCACTCCAAAACTTTTCCTTTGCCGGGAATCCTTTGTCCGTCTTCTAAAACCACAATTTCACCCCTGGTTTTCACAAATGGTTTTGATATCGCATTCGTCTGATTTCCAAATACAAAACTTTAACTCTTTTATGCAATTAATTGTTTAAATAATTAAGATTTTAAGCCTCCACTCAATTGTCAAACATTTTTTAAAGCATAAGAAAATTGAAGAAATTCTTTATTTAAAGACTAGTTATTAGTCAACAGAGAAGGGACACACGTTTCATACAAAATATAGGATATAATTTTAGAGGAAATCTTCTTTAATATCCTAATGATTGTAGCAAGTTCACATTTTCATTTAAGTAACTGAAGAAATATAAAAACTTACCTTGATTATTTGCAATATCACTAATATATAGATAACTGTTTGGGAACCCATTTCTAAACTCTTGGGTTTACTTTTGAATCGATTTATGGACTACTTATGAGAGGAGAGAACAAGAGTTGAGTTTATGATAATTAGGGTCTCATTATTGCCATTATTTTTATTAATATTAATAAATAATCGATTAATTCTTGAATCGAAACCTAATTATTATTCCAATGAAATCGACTCTCATTTGCATCGAATCGACAATTAATTAGTAAAACAAAAGTTGAATCATTTGATAGTCAAACAAAATATCATTAAAATAACTCCAAAAATAACTTTAGTTTTCAATAATAATGAGAAATACGATAAAAATTATGGGTTTATTTCAATCAATTAATTGATTACAAAATAAAATCTTTGAGATTAAACCCAAAAATAAAAGGTTTTCATTAAAATAATTGTAATAAAAACCAACGCAATTGAGTCATACATGATATACATAAACGCATTGATTAAAAGCGACAATATTTTCAGACGACAATCACCTTGGCCATTTTGGCGCGAGGCAATGGTGAGATTTTGGCCACTTCGAAGAATATTCTGTGCAAATAACTCATTAATATTGAGTCCAATCGTTATAAAACATGACTTACTTATGAGAATATTTGGTACGAATTGTTTTACTCTTAGTTTGTGTGCAAATTATATCATTCAAGCGGTACATAAGGATTGTCAGCTCTTCCTCTCTATAACCCGAATAGAACTCAAGAGTTTCACTCTTTTTTAACAGAAATGAGGAATAAATACCATGAATTCAAACATAAGATTAAGAAATAAAATACCCATTCATACACTCCTTTCATTCTGAGTGCGAGCAGAAGTGCTGCGGCGGCCACACGAGAGTCGGCCTCTTCTATGATTTCATACTCCATGAGTGACATCTCTAAGACATATCGGGCCAAAGTTAACGTTTCCATCGATAGTTTGGCGCACTTTATATCAAAAGAAACTTAGTTTTTAAACAAACTTTAGTTGATATCAGACCCGAGCGTAACGCCGGAGGAATCGGTAAGAGATGGGATAACAGAGATCAAAGTTGAGGGCCTTTAATATTGTCATTTCCATAAGTATGACATCTCTGCGATCGTAGGCGTCGTCACAAATATAGAGGAAGTCTTCGATCGCAGGAGGAATGCGTTCCTAAAAAATCAATTATTTTTGAGTTCTGATAATGTTTTGAAGAAATCGATAAAATATACATCGAATTTGGCAGCGATTAGAAGAGCAGTGGCGCCGACTAATTGGAACTGCAGTTTTGAGATCTTCTCTTTCATAAGGAACTGATCGATGAGTTTAACCGATAAATAAAGTGTTTCGTGATTTAGTCTGAAATTTAAATTACATTCAATTATATGTAAATCCATTTAAAAGCAGATAATTCGGTCATTACTCGAAGCTCTCCTGAACCTCAACCATCCAATCGACTAAAACAGAACGCATTCCTCGACTCAATTCGGGTTGAATTTGGAGGTACTTCTTAGTGCCGACCTTTAGTTCCCTTTGACGGTAATAATCAAAGATATCAAAGGCGTAGTGCGGCTCCGCATCGATATTCGTGATTTGACTTTTGTCAAAGTCTTCAATTGAATGTGGAATACCTATCGGCGGACAGTAGTAAGTGTTCGGATCACTGAAATCAATGGCATTCGCCTCAAATGATAGATCACTCGACTGCGAGACTTCTTCTATTGGAATGGATTCATGTGTTGATGAACGGGTCCTAATTTTGGAACCGATATCTATTGCTTTCACTTTTCTTTCTATACTAAAAGTGGGATCCGATGTCTGACATTTGATGGCTTCCAACGACTCATTTTCATCATTTTCTCGGATTGTCTTTTGTTCCTCCAATGACTTATTCTTCTTCTTAAGACATTTGTTTGGCGACAAATCGAGAGCCCGTTTGACCGCTTTTGTGGCCTTTTGTCCGATTTTGTCGTTAGTATTGATATTAACATTACTTATATTCGAGAAAACCCTTTTCGATAACATTTTGTAATTCAATCGATTGATTCAACTTTTTTTTTGACTGAAATTAAGGAAATTAATAAATCAATGATTAAAATATAATTTTTATGATTTGTGTCAATGATTTCAAAGTATTATAATTTATAAATCACTTTAGAATAAAGATTTGAAAATAATTGAAATAACCGTTTAATCGGTAATTGTTTTTAAAATTAAATCAAATAATGAAAACCAAATTGAATACCGAATTAATTGTAAATAAATTGTATTCTCTTTAGTTAAGTAAAAACAAATAAATAAATAGTTTTGATATTTAATTATATTTAAAATTTAAAATTAATTTTTGAGTTAAACTTTAAATAAAGCGAATCATTACTGGCTTTAAAGCCGACAAATATTTGAAGACTATTTGACGACAAAAAGTATTTAATTTTTCAAAATTTTATTCGTTTATATGTTGTGTCTTATGATTGGCTCAACACTCAAACAGATGTGCAGTTGAGTGACAGGAGTGCCCTCTCGGGTCCAATACTAAACACGCAGTAATTGTGTTGCAATTTATTTACTAAATTCGTTAATCATTAGTTAGTAAATTAGGCCTCAATTATGTCAATGTTTGTCAAAATTGCCGAATATATAACTCCTGTACTCAAGGTACTTTCATTATAATGTCTTACATCTTATTTGTGACACATATTTAACATATTTTTGTTATTATTTAAAGCAATCAAAGTTCAAAGAGACGGGAGTTTTAACTCCGGATGAGGTTTGTATCCATTTTTAGCTTTGTTTTCAATTAATAAAAGACTTTTGTATAGTTTGTAATTGCGGGCAACCATTTGGTCCATCAGTGCCCGACTTGGGAGTGGGCTAAAGGGGATGTCACTAAACTTAGAGACTATTTACCCGAAGACCAACAGTTTTTGGTGACCCGAAAGGGTGAGCACAACATTGAAATTATTGATTGGTTTGTTGTTTACAATTAATTATTTGTTGTTTCAATAGTTCCCTGTTTTAAGAGATGTAAAGACATCGAATATTTGGAAGAACAGGAAAAGATAATCGAGTCTTCAGATGCAGACGGGGGTTGGGTTGACACTCATCACTACGCAAACCTTAACGACCAAATCCACGAAATGACTTTAAAAGACAACGAAAGCGGTGGCGCTTCCAATTCAAAGACACAAACACAGGAAGAAGACGAAGAAGAAGATGGAGAGCCCGAAGACATGGATGGCTATATGATTGATGAAAAAGATGAGGTATTCCTCTAATGCTTTGGAATAACTTTTTTTGAAGACATGATTTTGTGAGTTTAGGCGACGGTAGACATCTCTAAGATTAAAGCCATTCCTAAATCTGATGGACAGTTGGAGTCGGATATCGTGTCGACGCGAACCTATGACTTGAATATCACTTATGATAAGTACTATCAAACGCCTCGACTCTGGCTCTGCGGTTATGACGAAAATCAAAGACCGCTTTCAATCGATCAGATGTATGAAGACATCAGGTCTGACACTCTTAAAGTGAATACACATTTGCTTATAATTGGTTTGTTGTTAATTATAGTCAAGACCATGCTAAAAAGACAGTCACTATGGAAAACCACCCTCACATTCCGGGTGGACCTATGGCTTCCGTACACCCCTGCAGGTGATTACACACACATTTTCTATTAATTTTATATCAATTAATAATATTAGTCTCTTCTCACCTAAATAATCAAAAATGATCATGCTCATATACTCATATTTTTATGTTTATATTTTTAAAATAACGAACAAATGTTTAGTGTATTTAAATGCAAGTAATGACGAAAAGTTGTCTCTCAATTATAAGCCGTTTTAATAAAAAGTGAAGTTAAAGGACTGTTAACTATAAGGCTCTCCATTGAAGGCTCACATAATTCACAATCAGATCTCCTATAGTATAGTAAACTCTATGGAAAACTCGCCATAAATTGCTCTCAAAATCAATTATTCAATTTAACTTTAAAAGCGAGCAAGTTCATCTAAGGTAGTTGAGATAAACTATAGGCATCCCTCCCATTATGAGTATCTATTGAGGGGGTGTTCCACACAATTCAATTCATTTCAATTATCTCTGACCTTATGTTTATCTCATCGAAAGGCGTCAAACATTTAATGAATTAGTTTATGAATAAACTATTTATTAAGTTTTTGGAAACTTTTTTCCTATAAAAGAACCGTTTTCTAAATTATTCATTTTAGAAATGCTGAGAATGAGCTTGTTAATTTTAAAAATATATTGGTTTATTAGCCCTTAGTTTATGAGTGTTGGAGATGTTTATACTCACCAATTGTTAGACAATATTATACTCTTAAGGCTTAGAGTCTAAGCGAACAAATTCTCGAAACTCTAAAAAATGTAGTCTTTTAAGTGTTTTAATTGATTTGAGTCAACAAATAGTCTTCAAAATTGAGTTAATAAGTAATGGCAACTCTCCATATACTGAGGGCTCTTCACACACAATAAATAGAGTAGCTGTTCTTGTATTTTGATTTACATAACTGAATGTGACCCCTGCCCCCAATATTAGGTGCTATAACCTGTTACTCACACATCGACTCAAGTCAATCAATTGACCCAATAATGAAAAAATGTTGAAAATCACTCGTTTTATACCTATTCTCGAGTTATTCAACATTTTTAAAAATATGTCCACAATTATGGCCACAGAATATCATGGTTTTCAATATAAATCAATGATGAGCATGATTACTTTACAATTTGAGTATTGCTCGCTATTGTTAGTCAATTCATAATTGATTTGTTGTTTGATTTCATTAGAATTTGTTAACAAAAATATTAAAATTATTGTTACTTTGATTTGAAAACCTGTTTAACCTTTTATTTGAGATTCGAATTCAGAGATCAAATATTTTACAGAAAGTTATGAGAAAATTATTTATACGAATCGAAAATAGTATTGAAACAAATTTGACCTCAAATTGAATCAAAGCTATTGTTTATTGATTTATTTGAGAAAACTATTTTGAAAATTTGATTTTTGTCAGACACGCGGAGGTCATGAAGAAAATTATGCAAACGGTAGAAGAGGGCGGACGGGACCTACAGGTGCACAGCTATCTAATTGTGTTTCTGAAGTTCGTTCAGGCAGTCATTCCAACCATAGAATACGATTACACACAAAACTTCACGATGTAGTCAATTGTCAACATTTGTTATGCCGTTCGACAATATTCGACATAATATTTATAAAATGTTTAATTTCTATCAATACGTGATTATAATTATAATAAATTTAATTATTAAAGTAATAGTATTTTACTGATACATACATACAGTTATTCATTATATGTACTCCTCATTAGAGTAGTACTCAATATATTGTTTTAAATAAATTTCAATTTCTATTTTTTACCTCATTTTCATCCTTTCAATCAATAATTAGAGTTTTACTTAAAACTTATTGTTCCTCACTATTGGTAATTGGGTCAGAGTCAGGGTCGAGAGAGGGAGGGGAGAGAGAGAGAGAGAGAGAGAGAGAGAGAGAGAGAGAGAGAGAGAGAGAGAAGTGTCAATTTAGTGAGAAATGTCTGGTTTTGCAAATTGGAGACATACATGTATTCTGAATGAATGGTAGCACTGATATACTGTTATAATTGAATTGATCAAGGTTGAATACAAGTTAAAGCCGTAGTAAATTGTAATGAAGTAAAGTTGTGCTAATCTTGTAATGTGTAGTCAAGTCGTGACTTTTAAATTTGATGATCTGTTGAATGATCTGTTGAATGATCCGAATCATCTAATGATGTGGTTTATTGGTTTAATTTGTCTAAAACTTTCTGAATGAGTACATCAATTACCTTGCTGCATTTATTTTTGGATTCTTCTTTGGGGCAAATATATACATATTGATGGAATAACTAAAATTTGCATGTTAATCGACCCGATTTCTTAGAAATAGGATCTATTTGTTATTTGTTTGTGTTTTTGTAAAAAATATCTCAAAAGTAATCTATTTGTTAACAAAAGTCATATAAAGTCATCGCTTCATAACTCATAACTCGGTTTACTTTAAGAGAGTTTATTGAAAATAATGTTTCTTTTGGTGAATAAGATCTTTGAAGGTTTGAATGCGGAAAATGTGAGATATGATTGAGTTTTACATTATGTTTGCAACTCTTATATCATTTGAGGAATGGTTGAGCTATTGTTTGAATAAGAAAAAAGTTGTAATTATTTAAAATAAAATATTGAGTGCAGTGCAGAACTGCAGAACTGCACAACTTCTGTCTCTAAAGAAACGGTAACTCTATTTTATGTTAGACTAAAGCGACTAAAAGACTAAACGATGATATAATGCAAGAACTTGTTGTGTATTTCAAGTGTTTTACTATAAATGTTCGCAAACAAGAAATGGGTCTCAAAAGTATTTGACCTGATTTTCACCTGTAGCTGAAAACCTGCGCCGACGGCTCAAAGTCATGGAAGCAAACCGGGAACACATTATTTGAGACACTATGACATCCAAGCAGAGCCTGAAGCGGATGCCAAGTGCACGGCTCTACTTAGTGGACGAATCCATTCCTAAACTTGTTTTGTGTTTATAGACTCGAAGGAACCGCAATATTTTAATGGTCTCACACTTCATATATTCATATAAGACATAACACAACCTCTTATATTAGATATGTTTCTGTTGTGAACCCAACTCTCAGAACATTTATTTCATTGACACAAATGTTCTTTGATTCCAATGTGACTAACATTTCAATCGATTCCATCTTTTGTTTGAAGTATTCTTTCGGACATTTACTATGAAAACAGGATTTTATTGATTCTATCGATCGAAAGGACATAACTTTTTGCAACTTTTTTGTCACTCTTCTCAACAACAGGTAATTCCAATTAACCGTTATTTTGATATTAATTGCGATTTTCTTTCATATTTTGGGTTATATTTTCAATTTTTCTTTTTATTTTTGTTAAAACTTGAAATTTATGTCAAATTTGTTGATTTGATAACTGAATGTCAATCAATAACAGAATTATCAATAATTTTGTCGTTTAAATCACATTAATTACAAGATTTGTATCATTCGAAAGATTCGAATAAATATATGAATGAGATGTGATTCGGGCAGAATTGGTTAGAGTAGCCTTGAGCAAATATATCCGATCATTTCTAGAACCTGGGAAATACAGTAATTAATAGATAGAAGAGCTGTAAGATTAGCATAAATTTCAACTCAAAGGCGAATAAGAAATTCTACGAAATTCTGTGTTTCACTCATTCGCTGTCTTTCGCTGTCTTACAGTTATTTCATTTAACTGTTTTGGTCTTAATTTTTATTGACTACTGATTACCCTGAGCTATGGTGAGCTCAATTATTGTGCAGTTGCCTCAAATTTATTTCTAATTCAACCTATTATTATTTATATTGTGACCAATCTCAATTACTTTAGTTTATTTGAGTATATTTATTAATTTGATATCTTTGTAAGCAAGCTAAACTAATTGATCGTCAATTGCTTGCATTCGAATCTCGAAATATAAATAGGAATTGCTACTAGCATGGTTATCCTTAATTTTTAATTTGTTTATTACTCAATATTCAAATGGTTTACTTAATGTTCATTATTTTCAAATTATTTGAGAGAAGAAATAACTCTTTCGATAAATCGATGGATCATTAAATTGAATGAAAATATAATTTGAATCGAAATAAAGACTAAATCTTTATTAAATGATTGGTTTAAAAATTTTCATTCGAAGCAATTTTTGTGGAATTTCTTAATATTTATTTTAGAATCGATTTGAAAATAAAATCTGTAATATGTTTAGACTCTAAAAAATTTAGAGAAATACCTCGAAAGCGATTACCGTAAGAACAGAATTATTGAGAAACTGCTCTCCAATAGTGATACCCGGGGGCTATATTTGGGTCTTTAGGCAGAGCCAGAATTTGCGATATTTTAGGTTTATTTTTATAAAATTTTAAACTCATTTATAGTTATCATAAATTGTTATCAGAATTTGAAATCAAATATTAGACAATTGTTGGGTTAATTGCATTTATGAGTTATCGATGCCATCGGAACGACTCAAATGAGCCAACAGTTGAGGAGAAGTTAAGACTTCCATAAAAACAAGTGAAGCAAAACAGTTGACATGACTTCATATCATTGTGTACTCGAAAAACAAGTCGAATATCAAAAGATTATCAATCGATTAATTGAATGTCTCATCAGATCACTGATTGTATGGCAGAGACCGTGAAAAGTGTTGTGCAAAATATGTTACGTTTATGTTATGCAACCGGCGCTCGAATATGGGTTATCCGATCAACTTTGAAATTATCACTTTTTGAAACTAATTTTTTGCAGACATTTATAATAATCGACACAACAATCAATCAATTCTTAAATATGTGATCCAAAACATCGATTATTTCCCAAAAAAAACATAATTTTTAAAAACTTATACTTTATTTGCCTTTAAATTAACTAATGTTTACAAAAACGACTAATTAGTGACAAAATTATTTCTATTCCGTGAAACTCAGCCCAACATTTGTTTTTATCTCATAATCTTTATATTAAAGACCAGTTTTATTCAGAATATCCACTGAGTTGGAGCCGGTCTAAAATTAATTAAGCTAGCAAGAGTTAAATTTTTTCTTTCATTCATAATACAAATCAAATTAAACTTCAAATTTAGTTTTTAAATATTTGGTTAACCTTAGCATGGTCAATCAAACTTTTTATATCCTCAAAATTATGTTTAAAATCCTGGTTTTGAGTGACAATTGATGTATAAAATTGTCATCTGATTTGTTGGACACACTTTACTTTGAGATAAATGAACAAAAAGTGGTACCGATTCATAAAAATGACTTTTAGACCAGTTTTGGCCGAATATATAAATTGAGATAATATTCCGATAATAATAACGATTTAATCCAATCAAAAGTGTGTCAAATATTTGGTCAAAAAATGTATCACAATTTTGTTATCTCAAGAGTTAAAGAGATGTGGAGGGCATTCATATGTGACCCGTCGTCTCATTGACTGAACAAATAATTTCTGTCATAATTTGATATTTTGTCGCAGATTTCAATTGAGTCTAAAAAATAAATAAAAAAAACAAAATAATTGATAGATTTAATACCACGAATCATCTGATGATGAAGAGCATGACTCTGGGCCATTTTTTGTTTTTAAGAGGTCAGAATTGGTTGCTCTGCCTTTCCCTTAAGTATTATGATAATTTATAAAATGTCAATTTAGAAAATTTTGTGGACAATTTGGGAACGGAATTTCAGCGTAAAATTGTGCCCTCACTTTATTCACACTATTCTTACCATTAATTCAAACCATTCATAACATTCATATTAATTGAATTGAAGTTCAAGTTTTAATTTGCAATTTAGTCAATCATTTTGTTTTTCCTTTAAATTAATTACAAAAATAGATGTGTTTTTAATGATTGCGATAATTATTAACTGAAATTTTCAAATTGAATTCACGCAATGAGTTTATTAAAAAGAATTATTAAAAGCTCCTAGACACGTTTTGCATTCTTTCTATTTTTTATTTTTAAATGGTAACCAGCAACAATATTGAACCTGGTGCAAATCACTAGTTTGAATGCTAAAAATATTAGAAAAGTGTGTAAAGCTATGGTAATGTTTTGCACAGTTATTTGTTGTTAGCGGGTCAGTAGGAATATCTCATTCTTGCCATTGAACTGGTATTAGTGTATACGTAACCGATTCACTCCGTTAGTCGTCTCCGTTAAGGAATGCTTCGTTCGATTCAATAAAACATATTATGAATGAAATGGTATTCTTTGTGTCATTTGGGAGCAGGAACTGTATCGGGATATTAACTCATTAAGCAATTACACCATATCTTCAATACTGATATTTTGAGACAATTTCACTCAAGGCTTAGAATAACAAAAAAAATCTTCAAATAATAGGCCAAAAGTAAATCTATTCGACCATAAAATACGGAACATATTTATAGAAAGACTCTTAAAGAGACGATTTAT
>JAQGCQ010000719.1:0-12134 GCA_034699945.1 Chamobates pusillus
AGGAACCAAAAGAGAGACCACTCATTACTCTCTTGATAACGAGAACAAGTCAGTTCTCGAAACATGTCGAGCTCATATTCTCATCACAAGTCAGTGATTTGTCAAAAATTGTGAAAAAAGTGAGTAAAAAACTCAAAATATTATATTAAAATGTGCTCTCACAATTACAAAACTTTGAATCAAAATATACTCAAATACGGATCGAATGATTGCCTACAACTTAGCAGGAAATGGGAGACAGTGCGGATCAAACTCAGTCACAACAAAGAAAGCGTAACTTTCAATAAAAAGTGCCAGCAAAATAATGTCATTCCAGAAACTATCAAGGTAAAACCAAAAGACAATATTCCTGCGTCTCATAGAGATGCTAAAATTTGTAGTTTAAAATTTTTAAAAAATAGAATATCATATCTAAAAAAGAAAATTCATTTTCAGACTAAAAAGTCTGATCAATATTACAAAATTATCAGAAGCAAATTACCTGATGATATTTTTAATTTATTGTTATCTAGAATTGAACAAAAAGTTAACTATCACAAATTAATTGTTAGAGAAATACAAAAGAAAAAGTTTGCTAAACTTTTACATATTAATAAAATTAAAATTGATAAAAAACTTACAAATAATAATAAGACACCCGATTCTTTGAATAATACCTGGGTTTTCAATTTGAGTGATAAAACATTTAATGAAACTGAACTATCAATTTTAAGATTAGACCCGAAATTTCAAGTCGTCCCAAAATATATTAATAAAGAACTAATAATTGCCAACATTGAATCTAACCTTGATAATTTAATAGAAGACAAACCTGAATTAGAAACTATTAGACGTCAATTAATGAATGTACTTGATGATAATTTTCACATCAAGCCCAATCTATCAAGCCAACAATTAAATGCTATAAAACAGTTGAAAAATAATAAGGATATCATAATTACAAATTCTGACAAGGGCAACAAAACGGTTGTTCTGAATAAATCTGATTATATTAATAAAATACATGAAATCTTGAATGATAAAAATGTTTACTCTGAAATTAAAAGAGATAATTCTAGATCAATAGCAGAAAACCTGATCAATATTATCAAAAAGTATAAAAAGAATGAATTTTTAGATTATTTTGAATACAATTCATTATACCCTTCAAACTACAGTCTTCCCATTGTATATGGATTAATAAAAATTCATAAATTAAATAACCCGGCTCGCTTAATATGTCCATACCATGAACACCCTTTATCAAAATTGTCAAAGTTCCTCTGCGATATTATTACACCATCTATAAGAAATTCACCCTATACACTAAAAAACTCATCTCAATTTGTTCTAGATATTTCTAAAATTGAACTTACAAAAAATGATTCCATGTTTTCTCTGGATATTGTGAATCTTTTCACTAACATTCCTATTGATTTAACATTAGTTATTATCAAGAAAAAATTATTAAAGGATAAAAATATTAAGGATAGAACTAAATTACCAGTTAATGAATTATTATATTTGATTAATTTTTGCATGCTCAATACTTCCTTTTGTTTCGATGGTAGATTCTACAAACAAAATTCAGGTGCCCCAATGGGCTGTAACCTTTCACCTATCATTGCTGAGGCTTTGGTTTCTCATATTTTTGAATTAGCCTGCAAGACTTTTAAAACTACACCTAAATTTGTTCGTTTTTATGTAGACGATAGTTTTTTAATTTTGAACAACAGATATATTGATGAGTTTCACCAATTTATTAATAAGATAGGAAATTGTTTCAAGTCTATTAGTTTCACAATAGAAAAAGAAAAGGATAATGAATTAACTTTTTTAGATCTAAAACTTACCAAGAACAATAATAAAATTATTACCAAAGTTTTTCGAAAACCCACACATTCAAACAGATATTTAAACTTCAATTCTTATCATAGCTTACAAAATAAAAGGTCAGTGATTAGAACCTTGGTACATAGGGCTTTCAACTATACAAGTGATAATTACAATCTTGGTGAAGAATTAAAACTTCTAACTGATATTTTGAAACAAAATAATTACCCTCCCAAATTAATTACAGAAATTATTAATCAAGAAAAGTTTAAATTTAATAATCCTGAACTTTCACAAAGCAATGATTTCGAGCTTGATAGATTGATAACTATACCCTATTATAAAAATTTAAGCGAAAAAATAAAACAAATATTGAAATCGCATAATATCAATGTTGTTTTCAGAAAAGGCAATAATCTTAGAAGTATTTTAAATTCAAAAAATAAGCCCAACATGCAAAAATCCAATGTGGTTTACAGCATTAATTGTAAAACCTGTGATGCTGTGTATGTAGGACAGACCAAGCGCAAATTAATAGACAGAATAAAAGAGCATAAAAACGCGATAATTAATTCTAATCCTGAGAAAAGTAATGTTGCATTTCATGCAATAAACAATAATCCTAACCACATTATTGATCTGGATAACCCTCAAATAAATTTTCAGGAAAGAAAACACAGATCCAGAAAGATATTGGAAGGTTTTGCAATAGAGAAAAATAAATTTTCAAACATCAAATTAATGAATGATCAAATTAATAGTAAAACTAATATGCCTCAGGCTTACATCTCATTATTCAAAAAATAAGCTCAAATTCCATCAGAACACTGGCTTTATAGCCAGTGTTTCTGGTGGAAGAGCAATATCGGTGTCTAATTTATTGTTTTACATAAATAAATAAAACTGTAAAAAATTCTACATAATGTTTAAATTACATCTGGACTATGACTGTGACTGCAATCCGACACTTATTCCAATCCTCGAGTTGTTAGGAACCAAAAGAGAGACCACTCATTACTCTCTTGATAACGAGAACAAGTCAGTTCTCGAAACATGTCGAGCTCATATTCTCATCACAAGTCAGTGATTTGTCAAAAATTGTGAAAACAGTGAGTAAAAAACTCAAAATATTATATTAAAATGTGCTCTCACAATTACAAAACTTTGAATCAAAAAAAAATATTATTATTAAACAATCTTGTAATATTTTGATTTCCAAGACCAATTAAGGGTATGTTTTTAATTTTTTTATAATCTGAGAAAATAATTCAATAAATTTTTTCATCGTGGTTAATTAGGCTCCTACTCAATACATTTATATTCAAAATAATAATTTGTTACAAGATCTTACGGAATCATGTCAACTTTCTGGTCCTATTCAAAAATTTAAAATCATCGTGTTAATTTGAATGGAAGGCTGAAATAATTAGGAGACTAAATTGTAAAAGCTGTAATTTTTGCTATATTTTATAAATGAACCTAACTCTAAATATTTTGTTTTTAATTTGGCGATATTCTATCGAACCATTTATGGTTTCGCACGTAATGTTAATGATGTTATGAAAACCAAATGTTTAAAGAATTTTTATTTATAATTCTCCTAGAAAGCTTAACCTTGATAACTGGTTAAATGTGATAATAAACTTTTAAAAGTTTTTGTGTTTATTCAATATCTTTTCTATCATTGAAGAACCACATGACTAACACATTTCTAACTGTAATACAATGTCTAGATAATTTTTGATTTTACCTTGAGAATAATATGAAACAGATTGTTTGCTAGTATCCATGGGCATTTATATATTTGATTATCTGAGAAATATAAACTGGCTGTATTAAAGACTATAATTTTTCATTAATTTTTCTTTCGAATATACCTCTTGAATGAAATTAATGAACTTAGTTAAAAGAGTTTTCAAAGCCAAACTTTATTCAAAGTTAATTATCTCTTTAATAATTTGTAAATTTCTCACTTATAAACTGATCTGAATTTTTATTGATTATTATTAAGAAATTTTAATCAAAAATATTATGATTGATATAAAGCAGATGACGATGAAAAATGACAGAATATCTAGTTAAAATTTGTTGAGTTCTCTTTGACTTCCAAAATTAAATAATTGATTGAAGGTATTATTCTATTTAAATTGAAAGCAGATTTTACAGTTTTACAATAGTTTTGATGATCCTTAAAAAAAATTTCATTAAATGATAAATTTCCAAAAAGATAAGAGGTGACCAAGAATCAATTATTATAAGAATATTAACAATATTAGTTTATTAGAATATAAGTGAAAATTGTACCTTTCCATTTCCAAAAGATTGAATTCGTTTTATGAATATTATTCTTAATATGAGTTCAATTATAATATAAATACAAACATTTGAACTCATTATTATTAGTTTCTACTCATAAAACAAATTCAATCTTTAAAAATACACTTCAATCCCGATATCAATGCTGTCCAGAATGGATGGTGAAAGTGGCCATACGCATTTTATTTTAACAAACGACGCCCCAATTTGTCTCTTGAGTTTCTGGTTATCAATTGAAGGCAATACTTCAAACACAGGCTCTCTATCAATAATTACCGAGGATCTCTACAATGGGATTTTTTCAACAATGTGGACACTTCCCAATTCAGAGTTCCCAATGCAAAGATTCGCCATCAGGGCTTATTCGCCATCAGCTGATTTTGAATGAAAGTTGGCCCCATTTATTCACCCTTGGCTTTATTGGTATAGGTCTAGGTAAAAATAACAATTTTATATACAAATCCTTTGATTTTAATCTAGGTTACCTATCAGGTCATATAAACCCCCAGTTCAGTTATATAGCCATTGACGACATAAGCCTTTCTCCGGATTGTGTCGTTTATAGTGGACAGTCATCAACAACACAAATGAGACAAACTAGCACAGATAGACAAAATACACCATTTATAACAACATTAAGCACAATATCACCAAATTCAGATTTATCGTGTAATTTTGAGTCTGGAACATTGTGTGGTTGGAAAAATAAGCTTGGAAATTGGTCAGTTATCAACCTTGGTGCTTTTACACAGAAAGTTAGCGATCTGATGCCAACTAGAGATCATACGTTGAAAAATATGCATGGTCATTTTGCATTCATGTTTCATGGAATTGAAGACACCGTTCTTTCAAGAAGTGCTATTATGACAATTGGAGATAATGGAGTGGTAGTCAGTGGAGGACCCGTTTGTTTCACACTTTGGTATTATATGAGAACCAATGGTGAGGTTGAGCTGAATATGACGGCCAGAGCTATGGATGACTCCGAAGATGAGTTAATTATGAGAAAGAGGAACCATGGTGATAAATGGAATAAATTACAGTTTGAGACTTCTATTGACAAAAATTCGTTTTTGTTCGAGATAAGTGCTCTTGCTAAATTAGGTATAATAGTATTTTAATTTTGATAATGATAAAAGAATTAGATAATTTTTCTTTCTTTCTAGGTGTTGTTGCTATTGATGATATCAGAATTGAGAACAAATCTTGCATCGAGACAGACCAGGATTATATGATTAAAATTTAATGAAATTGTAATTTCTAACTAAATCATCAATGTTATTTATTGGAATTAATTGATTATTTTTAAATTAATTGTGAAGAATCTATTATTTCAGAATGTTTTAATTAAAAAGATACTTTTTCGTATAGAGAAGATGCTTTTCGTTACTTTGTTTTGTAGCGAGTTATAATAATAGCTAGTTAAAAAATGTTATTGAAAATCTTACCCAAAATAATCATTTCCAATAATATGGAATATATTTTACTTTTATTACTGTTTTCCTTACAGTTTATAAACGTTTAAAATTAAAATCAATAAATTTATATTAAATTCCAATAAAATCAAATTGCTCTTGCAAAATTGGTTGTAATAAATAGAGATTGCTAGAATAAAATAATAAGTTGAATTAGTTAAATGTTTTGAGAAGAGCTTGCATATTGTCACTACCTTGCTTATGTCACATTCCAAATCTAATGCAGTGCTTATCAAAACATCCGTTAAATTAGCTCAATATTACTGATGTAATGCTAGCCTCCCATAGACTTAATGTAACCAATTTTCATATGAAAAATACTATGAATTGTAACAATCAGTTAATCCACCCTTTCCTGCATTCCAATGCCCGCACTTCTATTCAATTCTATGCTTTTAAGCTTCACTTCACTCTTAACAGTCAAAGAGTTAACAACAGTTTTTCAAACAGTTTTTGTACTCAACTTTACTTCAGTTTTTCAATAAAGTTTTTCTATTATAAAACATTTGTGTCCACAAAGTTGTCCTCGGTAATCGGGTTGCCTGCCACGGTTACCTCGAGTTGATGACTCAATTCACTCAACAAACTTCAACAAAAATGACCTTCCTCAACTGAAAGTTGGACACCGTTCTGACTTCCGGTTTTGAGTGGTCACAGTTTATAACCAATTTCTCAATGATTAATAAATAAACTTCTATCAAAAACTTCATCGTCTTGAATCCATAATTATAGGACGCTATCAACTGTGTATTTAATAATTATCCAGAAATTGAATTACAGTTTTTTATTTTAAAAATTTGAATAATTTCAAAAGTGTTAATTATTGAAATTATTCTAAATAAAACATTCTTGGTCATTTTGCATACATGTTTAATTGAAGTAAAGTTACCGTTCCGTTGAAAAGAGCTGTTATGACAATAGGAGATAATGGAGTGGTAGTCAGTGGAGAACCTTTCTGTTATTCGTTCTGGAATGATATAAGAGGTGAGGTCGAGTTCATTGTCAGGGTTAAAGCTATTGAAGTTTGTTAGTTAAACTTAACATGTTAAATATTGTTTAAAAAATTGATTATCTGACTTAAATTAAAATGAATATATCTTGAAAATTGAGCATTTTTTTAATGGAAAAATTTTTGAATGTTATTCATTTTTTTTCTAAAGTAGATAGTTAAAAAAGGCATTGAAGTCATGTTTTCCAACTATATAAGATTTTGTAAAGACTTATATATTTCTTATTGATCAAGGTTTAACTTACAGTTTTTTAATCTTGTAAAAATCCAAATCAATTTTTATTTTAGCCTTATGATTGATTGTTCCAGGATTTTATTGAATACTAATTTTGTTAAATTTATTAAAATATGAAATAAGATATTTTTCTGTCATAATTATTTCTAAATGATTAATCAATATGCTTCTATAAAAAATAACAGTAACTATATTGCCATATTATAAGGGCGTTATCAATTGTTAATTTAATAATTATCTAGAAAATTTATTACAGTTTTTCATTTTATCAATTTTCAAGAAAAAATTTATTCAAAAATATCTTAAAACTGAAATTTATCATTGATTTTTAAATTTTTTAAAGAATGAATCAGGTATTATTAAATTTTCAAAATTTGAATAGATTATTTAAATAGAAGGAGTTGTTGTAATTGTGGCCAATTTATAGAATTTAATTTTGAACAATATAAATACATTATTAAGAAGCTTAAGTTACAGCTTCTATAGATTTTTTAGTATTTTACAACGAATATAATTTTGAAGTTTTGAATTATTTTTTATCGTGATCAATTTAGAGTAATATTGAATTGATTGAATTGATAATTGAAACATATGATTTGAGGGAGGTTTGAAGGAGAGGAGTGGATAAAAATCCAGTCAAAGTTATATCAATTAATTCGTGTTGTTTAAGTAACCAAACTATTGAAAATTAATTTCAAAATATCATGATTTTGATTGAAATTAGAAAACCAATAAATAGAATATTTTTTCAATTAAGTATTTAAACAAAGCAAAGTTGATTAAATTACCTTTTACACAAATTAAAAATATTTTGTTAATAAAATTCTTTAGATCTAATAAACTGGAACCTTATAGCATGCTCAATTGAGATTTGAAAATTAATCCAGTTTACTGGTATTTTGAATTAAGACTGTTATTTCATATTTAATTACTCTCTGATTACTCTTTGTTTTTTCAAATAGCTTTACGGATAACAAACGGACGTTAATTATTTCAAATTCATAAATTTTCCAAGATTTTTTAATCAAAGTGAAAATATAACACTTGAGTAAGGAATTAATCTTCGAAAATTTGAATAAAAATTTCAAACAATTTAGAAGAGTTATAACTAGGAGAAGAATGATAGATATGAAGAGTAAATTAAGCTAAAAAGTTGTAATTAAGTTTAAACATGATTGAAATCGACTCTAGATTGAAATTTCCCATATTCATCATTTACTATAACTTAAGATTGATAACTTATTCAAAATTTCCTTTGATAATTTGATCCATCGTGATTTGAAAAATTTATATGATCGTTGCTTAGATAAACCAATCATGTTCACCTTTTAAAGTCGAATATGTTGAGATTACTTTGTAGTTATATTTACAGTTGATGAATTTGAAAATGAAACTTTTGAAGAAAATTTGAGTAAGCAAATCTTTTTTATAAAAGCTGTAAATGATGAATAGTTATTTATAATATAGAACTTTCATTAAATATGTTCTTTTTTTAATAGGTACTATTTTAAAGAGTTTGATAAAAACAATTTCAAAATGAATGTTATAGTTAAGTTTCTTAATTATGAAATATTTAGATTATGTAATAATTAAAATCATATGAAAAAATGTTTAAAGTTATGTAGAACTATCGTTTAAAATTAACAAGTTCTATTTTATTTTCAGAGAAAAGACAACTGTATTTGGGACAGTACACCACCAAAGACAAATGAAATTGATAAATTCTCAAATGAACTGGGCTGAAATATCCATCGAGTCCGAATCGATGAATAGTTTCATGCTAAACTCAACTGAATTCGAATTTACCAAGTTCTGATTTAATTTTACTCAATCTTAATTTTACTCCTACCTTTTTTGTCAATAGATTTATTTAGACCAAGGATGGGCGGAATGTTAATTATACGAAAATATGGCAGGAAAATGATATTTATTTTAATTTTGAATTTTTGTGAAAAAAAACCTCAACTTGCTCATTAAGTGTCATCAAAAATAAATTCGTATTGATTGTTGTCCCAATAATATAGGTATTTTTTTAAACTGTATATTAATGAATTTAAATAGATTTTGTTACAGTTTAAACGAATATAAAATATTGTATTAATTGTTGAGTTTATTTTAAAAATTCATCAATTTGGCTTTTAAACAAAAGTGGAATAAATTTCAACTTATATCATTAAGTTAACTGAATAATTGAAAATGAGTTAACTTCTTTTGGAAATTAAGGAGAGAGAGAATTTTAATGTAAATTTCACAATATAAAATGGGAATGTTGACATAATTTTATGAAAAACTTCAACTTGTTCATTGAAAGTGTGAGATCGCAAAATGTGGTTTTAGAAATAAAAATTTTACTAAAACGGCTTCTTCATGTTATTCCAATTGATAAGGGTATTTTTTGAGAAAGTAAACTTTGAGAATTAAATAGGTTTTATTACAGCATGAACAAATATGATGTGTTTTATTTAAAAAATAGTGAAATCATTTTCAAACTCGAAAAAATTGTAAGATGTCGAACACAAGTCAAGTTTAAACTCTATTTTATAAGGTAAATTCAAAATCTATTCGATATTAAGATTACAGTTTATTTTAATTTGAAATTATAAGTTAAATGAATGGTTTTAAAAACACATTGAGATTATTGACATAACGCTCACGTATCTTTTAAAATCCTTATGCGAATTTACAAAACTATGACCTTGGTAAAAATTCAATTTAAAGTTTACAAATCAATGAATTCTGTTTGATGCAATTTTGAAACTGTATTTATATAGTTAATTTCAATCTGATTACTCTGATTGAGATTGAAGCTAAACTGAAATTTCAAAAATTTCTTATTAATATTAATTTGATTACTCATTCAAAATTTACTTTAATTATTTGATCCATCATGTTTTGAAAAATTGTTATTCATTTTGAATAGATTAGCCTTTCCAGTATCACCTTTTAATACCGGATATGTTGAAATTAATTTGTAATTATATTTGCAGTCCATGAATTTGAAAAATAGATTTTTGTAGAAAATTTAAACTATCAAATTTTTTTCGATGAAAGCTGTAAATAATAAGTAGATATTGTAAATATCGAACTAAAAAATCAAACAGATTAAATTAGGTTATAATCTATGGCATTAATAATAAAAATATATTTTATCAATCTACAATTCAAAAAATTTGATAAATAATTTTATAAATGAATTCAAAAAAATCTTACTGTATTTTTCGAATGATTTAGTTTGCCAGATGAAATAATGCTAATTTTGATCGAGCTCAAATTTATCAGCGTCAAAATTACAGTCTTATTAAAATTAATTATGTTAATTTTGAAAAATGTATTCTGGAAAATATACAAACAGTAATTAATTTAGTACAATGAATTCATTTTATCATCAATAATTTGTTTTTCAATAATTTGAAACTGTTGTAATTGCTGTTAAATTAATTGTTTTCACAAATGCATATATTTCTATTTGTATTTTTAAAACTGTAATAATTTGTAAATTTTGTTTTTGGTATATCATATTCAATATGCAATATAATTTATGGGTCTCAGTTACAAAGACATTACAATTTTAATACATATTTGACTTTTTTTTCAAGAAATCACAAATAATTAAGATGGGTAAATAATAAATTAATAAAACTTTTAAAAATTGACAAGGTGAATATAATTTTTTTTCGGCTTTGAGTTTTGGCCAGACAGGGCGTATATTCAATAAGACAAATACCATGATAAACGGTCAAAAGTATCAAGCATAAAAAATTGTTGTTGTTCACTAAAACCAAAATTCTAAACACCAATGACATCAGATTTCATGCTTTTGTGGTTAGATTGAACAGATATACATCTGGGCCCTCAAAAATAGAAGGTGAAATAATATGAAAGATTTTTAATGGGCTAGGTAAATAATACGTTTCCTTTTAACATAATTTAGTGTTTATATGACCAGGTTCCTATTAATCATTAAAAAGGGAAGTATCTAGGTTATAACTAAATAAATCAAATAATTTTGTAGCGTTTTGTTCATTAAAAAACATAAAATCCAACCATGTTAAATAAAAGTGGGTATGGCCATGATTTTCAAATACAAATTTATTCTCATCCAAAATATTACCATGATAAAAATTACAGCAACTTAAATTTTAATTGAAATAAATATTACAGTTGTCAAATTATAATTTTCTTGCATAAGTTCCCATAAATTCGGATACCGATTATCCAAATATGATAGAAAAATTATTCACGATCAATTGAAATTGATATTAAAAATTGATTACAGTTTTGAATTTCTATTTTTCATATAAAAGAGAGATCAAAATAGAGAAGACAAATTGATACAGAGAGACTTGAGGACTTCTAATGCAAATTATCATTAGTTGAACATAATGAAGTTATAAAATTAACTGAATATTGAAGTAATTCATTTGCTTTTTTATTGTGGATTAAAAATTCATAGGCAGGGTTGATCAATTGATTCAATTTAAAAAATGTTGAAGAGAAAATTACAGTTTTTAACTGAAAATACTTAAGTTTCAGATTTTCAAAATTATATATTTATATAATTTTTCAGTGTAAATTATAAAATGTTGTATGTTTCCATAAATTCTTACTTGATCAATGATATCTGTTGAATTCATTTGATATTCACTATTATTGAATTGAATTATTGTTAATTTTTTGAAAAAAAATCTCAATTATTGTAAAGACCAAGAGCTGGCAGATAGCAAGCTAGGATTGCAAGGTCATAAGCATTTTTCATGTATAAATAGAGCAAGTTCTAAAGTTAATCATAAAATGTTATTAATGAATATTAACCAAAAATCTCAAGTTTATAAAGAAAGTTGAAATTAACAATAAATTTTTGAGAACATTTTCATCCGTTTTATCAATGACCTTGCTAATTGCCGAGCACTGGTAAAGACTGTAACTTTAAATCTTTTGTTGATTAAAATTATCCATTAAATATTACTATTGAAATTTGGTCAAGAAAGGTCACATGAGTTTCATCGATGAAAATTCTTTTGAAAAAATTATCAAATTAAGTTCAATATTGTTTATAAAATAATGTTGTGTACTCTTTATTAAAAATGCTTAATAATAAATTTATGAAATCTATGCCATTTGAAAAATTGGATCGGCAATCGCTAAACGAATTTCATCTAATTTGAAGAAGACAAACTGAAACTAATATTAATGATAATATTACAGTTTTCGATTTATCAAAAGTTCATTATTGAAATATATTCAAAAATATATAATTTGTCAAAAAAATAATCTTACCCATCGAGTA
>JAQGCQ010000720.1:0-12132 GCA_034699945.1 Chamobates pusillus
ATTTTATATACACTTTTCCTGTGGTTTAGTGTCGAACGAGAATTGTTTTTCTCTCCGAAACTGAAAATTATTCTTATTTTTCAACTCATTTTGACATTAAAGGTGAGAATTATGTCAAACTCTGGATATGAATATTATTAAAGACTTCAATCATGCGCTCAATTGTGAAGTCAATTGTTGTGAATGTCATACATAACGATAGTTCAGGTCTTGAGAAGCAGACAAAAAATACTTTCAAATCTAATTATTAAATACTTTTCTTTTCTGAACCACTTTCTCAATGAGAGAGAAGGAGAGGGTGAGAGAGGGAGAGAGAGGGAGAGGAAGAGAGAGAGAGAGAGAGAGAGAGAGAGAGAGAGAGAGAGAGAGAGAGAGAGAGAGAGAGAGAGACCTGAGCGACATTTGAATAAAGAGAAACCAAAAAAGAAGTGAAACCCAAACGAGTTAATGGTTTTCAATATTGAATGTGATTTGAATTCATTATTCAGATTAGGATCTAATTTATATAACTGTAACTCATATAACAATAGTGGGAGAAAAAAGTGTTCCCAAATTGTAATCTCAACCCAAAATATCCATTACTTTCCAACAGAATAGCAAAGTTAGCACAGAATTAATGAAACACTAATTAAGAGAACATTTATTCTAAAACATCACTAAAAGTATTTATTGAGACTTTGAGAGGAAAAATACATTTTTCAATAATAGGTCTTTGATTACAGTTTTAAAATACAGATTATTTTTAATGATATCTGAAAAGAGAAATGTATTCAAAATAATGTATTTTAGAAAATAATGATATAATGATATACTTCAACAATAATAACAAATTTCCGGTCTTTAAATGTCTTTTGGGATAATTTAATGACAAAAAATTGTGTTTTTTCTTCAAATATTAAACATTCAGTGAGTCGTCAAATAAAATATAACTCGAAAAAGGAACGACTCTTTCGTTATATTTATATATAAATTATTTTTCAAATATATTTATCTTTCTTATAGTCTAAAGAATATAATTATATTTTTTATGCGAATTGTATGACAAAAGGCTTGAAAAAAGAGGTTTTTATTCAATTATATCTCAAGTATTAAAAAGTTATTGTACTCTAAAATGAAAACTTTTATTATTCCTGACATTTGATGGCATTTTCTTTCTTTTGCTAAAGATTTAGAAAGTTTTCCAAATCCTGAGATGATCAAGGTGGAGATTAAGGTAAGGCCAGCTCAATAGAGCAGGATACTAGGCCTTGTATCTGCCTACTTTGTGGTGGGCCAACAACGCCTACTTCACAGCATCCCTCAACAGACTAGAAAGGGAAGAGTGGGAATGCCTCCCAATTCAATAGTCGTGATCACATCACAAATAATTGTATTGTCATTTATATAATCTATAAAATGTGTATAACATATATAGATATTACATAAAACTGTTATTAATATATCGATTGTAATACGAATTTTGAATCCGAAGGGCTTTTCATTGAGTGTTGCGATTATATCGACGTTTAGTCTGATTTTCGGTCAAAAATTTTCACTCGAAATACAACACAAGAAAAGAGATAGCAATCAATGACTTATTTATTTGGCAAACAATAAACAAAAAGAAACCAAACATTAAATATTAGTTATTATTCTTTGGGAAACACATAATCGGGATTTTCGGATATCAAATATAAATCACATTTTATTCATAAGTTTTCTACAAAACAAAACAAAACGTAATAATAATAATAATAATAATATTCTGGAAATATATTTCTCACACTTAAAGTGTGCTCCAAATCGTGTTTCATGTTTTATAATAGCCTCGGATATTATGAACTTTTAAGAGAAACACTTCTTTTTGGAGCACTACTACCACTCTATTGGGTTTCCATTAGAGGCAAACAGTTTTTCTAAAAGAAACAGTTGTTATGCGAAGTGTTTTCTCTTTGATATAACTGTCAGATGAAAAGGTCTAACAATTATCCGGTAATAGAGAGGACCCAAAGAATAGGAGGAATATATGAGAAGGAATGGGATATCACAGAAAACCCAGAAAATAATAGCAAAACACAACTCCACCCACTGTTTGACACGACTGCACACAATCGCCACTAAATCTTTTGCACGAATTTCTCGCCTTCACTGAAATGATCGCTCATCTGATGAATGAATTTTGAATGAATTCAACGAAAAAAAGTCTGAATTATAATAAAATTCAAATATATTTTCCATAAATCCATATAAATATCTCAAAACTAGTGATGAATTCGTGATCCGAGGGCTCACATCAGGCAAACAGTTAAGTGGCAAAGAAATGAGGCCGAGTACTGCTCAGCCACTGATCACCAGACGTGTCCACCACTGGTTCGCAACAGAAACCAGAGCTCATTACAGTATTTCCTCGATTATAATATTGATTTCGATTTAGTTTTTATGCGGAAAATATATTAATAAAAATTGAATACAAATAAAAACAATTGTAATAAACAATAAAAAGAGAAATTAATGCAAATTATATTCCAAACAAACAACTGTTCGCTTAACTATTTTTTCCCAAATAATAATAAAAAAAGTTTTGGTTTTCTTTTGGTTTACAAAAATCCAAACCAAAGATAAATAGATTTAAAGCAAAATCATTGGTATATAAGTTGTCCCACATTTATGTCAGAAACAGACTCTTCTGAAGGGAGTGTGAGATCAGAGCAAAACAATTAAATCATTTGAATAATAATAGAGTTAATTAACATAATCTTAACTCAAACTAAGGATTAACTGTTGGGACGACAGACAGCTCTCGAATATTATTAAAACATAATATAATTGACAATATATTCAATAATATATAGCTTTGGGTTTAACTCTAAATAATATATTAAAAGAGAAAAATAAAAATTTCTTTCAAAATAAAGAATTGATTGAATAAAACGATAACTAATAATAAATAAACTCTCAATTAATTACTTATTTGATTGATTCAAATGTTTTGGCAAATAATCTGATTGTTTGGCCGACCATTGGTTCAGATGTTCGCCGAATTGATTATATAATAGTCTTCATCGGTAAGCAAAGAGTCGTTAAGGAGATCGTACTCATCGTTGGGCTCATTGACAGTGGGCTCGGGTTTAAAATACAGAAGTGATTCGCCCGAGTCGTGGATCAGCCAATACCAGATGTGCGACGCGTGCACAAGAATGCCCTCCAAATCGCTATTCAACTGAAGTGTATTGAAATGCTATCAAAAGAAAAATACAAAACAAATGATACTTTTTTGATGAATTTTACCGAAAAATTAAGCGAAAAGAAAAAGAGATAAAAGTTTTATATAAAAAGCAAAAATCTCTTGAATTTCAAAATAAGAATAGAATTTTAATTAATTTTTTGGGCAAAAAAGTTAATAATATATGTAATAGAGGCTAATGACAGCGCACACGAACTCACGATCGCAATAAAAAAGGGGTTTCTTATGTAAAGGACTCTACTCTTTATTATTTATTCTGTGCTACGAAGAAAAACACTGACAGTCATAGCCTTGGAAGTCATTGAATAATATATTTTTATTCAGATTTATTCAAACAAATTATTAAAATATATTCGAGTTTTTGGTCAAAAAAATACTATAATATAATAATAATGTAATAATGAGTGGGAATTGAAAAGTGAAAGTATTTCTCCAAACAATTATCGCAACTAATTTTCAAATAATTGTGCGGTTCTTTTGAGTACTCAACTTATAAATCAAAATCAGAGAAAAAAAGAAAACAAATTCACTTTTTAGGGTCACTTTCGGTGTGAGTGGAAAGCCTTTTAGGAAACTAAGAGAACAATACAAGTCATGCCTTGCAATCAATTTTGCCATTGATTTCAAATTGCAATCAATTATCAGAACATTCAATGAAAAGGAAAAGAATTAAACAATTTTTTCTATAATTTGAAATAAAAAATTTCAAAAACATTTAATGAGATTTAAATGTGAGAAATGAATTGGAAAATCAATTATAGTATTCTGAGTGCACAACACTTAAAGAAAACCCTTTTTATGAATCAATTGAATGAAGAAAAGGATAAAACATTTAAGAAAACGAAAGGAAAGACTTAAAAATAATGAGTGATTCGAAACGCAATCGAAAATTAAAGATTAATAAAATGGATAATAAAAATCCAATTTATATAAACAGGTATTCAAAGAGTCAATTGAAGAACAGAATGAATGGAAGCAAAACTAAAATAAAATTTCAAAACAAAAATTTCAAAAATTTTCAGCAAAAAAATTAAACACAAAAACTCGAAATCAATTGAAAAGAAATATTTTTCAATACTTTTGGCAAAAGTCTAACCGAAAAGAAAAGCGTTTCATTCGATCGAAACAAAGAGCGGAACCAAAAACTAAAACTAATTAAAACTGATTTTATTTGTACCACAAATACCTTAAGAATTTCTGTGGCGTCCAATCGTTGAGCCATAATTAGATCCCTTTCCCGTCTTATGATTGATAGGCATATCGAGAGTGTGTAGAGTTCGGCGTCATTCAGATGTTTTTCGGGAGTCTTTGGGACAGTACTACTCGAGTCTCGCTTTGGTTGACCTTTAGTGCCGTCTTTAGGCGAATCCCGCCTTTCATTCTTCGCTCGGAAACTGTTTGAACGCTTTTGTGTGCCGTTACGGAACTGGACGTCAGGTATTTCTATAGTATTTGTTTGCGATGTCATATGCAGTGATCCGGTGCTCAAACTCTTATTGATCTTTTCATGTGAGCCCTTTATTTTAGGCGTTAAACAATCATTTTCTAAGTTTAACAGCTGCTGATCCTTAGGAGTGGACTCATCATCGCTTTTGTGACCGATTTTCCTGATTATATGTGACGTCCAAATACTTTCCCAAAGTATAAGACAATCATTATATTCGTCGCTTTCGGTTTTCATGAATTCCCTTTTGAATTGACAGACAATCCAACGAAAAGCAAAATAACAATTCGTTGAGTCTTTTGTCGCTTTTTTGACAAAAACAAATAAAAAACAAATCTATTATTTCAACAAATTTTGCGAAAATAAAAACATAAAGAAATGCATTTAAAACAACAGTTAAAAGCAGTGATCGCTTAAATTCGCGCAAATTTTTATCGAAAATTGAATTCTTTCGCAAAAAAAAAAGAGTAATTCATATAATAATAAAGAGAAGAACACGAATTAAATCAAGGAATTCATAAATTAATAATTAACATAGAAAACGAAGGGAAGGGAGGGGTAGTCAAGATATGACATAAGGCTGGGCTCTAATTAACAAATCAGTTGAGGCACAGATGTGCCTGAAAATTGACCATCATCAAACATCAAACATCAAACTGAATATTTCCTTATCTATTCTTAAGATAAGCGGTTCGGAAGAGTATTCTGTTGGGCACACCTTCACCTCCCATCCTGGCTATGACTGATAATAACCAATTTAATTATAAACAAATGGATTGAATGACTTGACTCCGGAATAATTAAGTTTAAGAAAAGATAAGAAACGAATTCAGTTCTACAGTAAAAGAGAAAAAGAGATAAAAACAATAATTCAAATAATCATAATTTGAATACTAATTCAATTAAAATCATAGGAATTGTTCGCAAAATTAAGAAACAGAATAACAACAAAACACCGAAAACTAATAGAAAACAACGAAATGAGATTTTTAGTGCTCTTATTCTGTGCCTCAAATTAAGGTTAAACATAAGGTTCGCTTCAAATTACAGGTAAGATAATGATCGAAGGGAACAGTTCTCAGATAACAGAGGAGAGGAGCTCTCAGTTTATAATCAAATGGAGTTATTTTTTATGAATTTTTATTCTAATAATCCGTTTTTGCCGTTCGTTTGGTTGAGTCGAGGAATAAAAATAATGGATTTTATAATTATTTTTTATGAATAATAAAAAGCCTCGAATGACGTGAAGCCCCAAAACTGATAGCACAGCCATAGCACAGACATAACCGTCCGAAAAGAGTCATAAAATATTTTGTGTGAAACACAATATATTCGGATCGGAATAACAGCACTTAAAACGCCTTCAATTCAAATGTTAACCCAATTTATAAGCAAATCGTTTGGAAGTTTTGACTGAAAAATATTTATCGAAAAAAAATTCTTATTTCGAAACCGATTTTTACAAACAATCGATTCAATAGATTGGACTCAAAAAAAAAGTATTTCTCCAAAAACTTTCATTACTATTGAACTCTATCTGAGAGTAAAATCAGTTTTAGATTTTTTTTATTCAATTTTCGAAATCAAAGTGCGTTTAGTTATCATAAATCAAATCCAAATAACAATAATTATCTGAAAAATAATTTATAGACTTATTTAGAAATCACTGATAAAAAACATGGAATAAAACGCAAGAATTAAACACATAATTAGCCGTTAAATCAGACGAATAATAGGCTAAACATTCCAATGATATTTAGGCGTATTCTGAGCTATACTCTACTCTGAGCTCAAACGCAACAAAAAGACTTCAAAATTCAATGTCAGACAAAAATTAAAAAATATTTTCGATAATTGAACCAAAAAATTACAGCTAAAAAATAATTGTTCTTTTGTTAAGAAAATTATGAATAAATGTTATTCATTACAAAAAAGGTATTGAAGTTTAGATAACAAAAGAACACACTTTTGATGACAAGACAGACATCAATGGAAGGCAGCGCTCAATAAGTAGTAAATGTCAAACAAATGAGAAGAAGTGGTGTCAAAACATACCTAAATATTGAGCAAAACAGGGATCAGTCAATTCGATTAATTTCCATAACATTTCTAATTGAAATTTGATCGACGACTGAGACATTTCAAAGTTGGTTCCCTTCAGAGAAGAAATTCAAAATTCAATTATAAAGTGATTAAACAACAAATCAAAACCAATTAATTAGAAAATTGATTGAAACAAAACTTACAATGAGTTTCATTACTCTAACGAAACACCAAAAGGCTTTCATAACGTTTCCGTCCATTACGTAAAGTAGGGGCGACGCCAAGTCTGACATACCTTTGAAATAACAAATTTATGGTCAAAAACAATAAGAAATCTCTTTTCGGAGGAAAAAGAAATGTAAAGAAAAATTTGCAATAAATTAACCAAATATTAAGGTTTATAATACAACTGATTAAATGTTTTGAATAATTTTAATAAAACAATAAACAAATTATTAAAATACGGATTAAAAACCAAAAACATTTCAAGGATTGACTGATGAATGATGACCTCTGAGGAAGGGCTCAACACTATTAGCAATTCTGACGAAAACCAGGACTCGATTTAATAAAAACCAGAAATTATTAGAATATTTGGAATATTTTTGCTTTGAATTAATTAATGGTTTAAAATATTTTGTGAGAAATTCTTTTTCTAAACTAATTTCAAATTTTAATGAATCAATGAATTGAGAAATGAATAAAGAGATCACGAAAATTAAATGATGGATACCCTGAACATAACCGGTGTCAAAGTCATACATAGTGTAAGTCAAGAGCAGTGCCTTCAACTTTTCCAGATTAGATGAATCCATTCCCTTATAGAACTGATGGGACCGATCGCATCGAATTACATCCCGTTCTGGTAATCAAAGCAACGACTCATTAGTCAATCAATAGACGACTTATGGTTTAATTTCATACCAATCAGTGATTTTCTTTCTCGATATGCAGTAAACCTGAGCTCCTGTTCCGGTAATATAGCGTTCCATTGATTATGATATCTGTCGAAGAGATCACTCAATTCAGACCAATCGAATTGTGAGGTATCGTCGGTCAGTCCCAACACTAATGGCCACAGTTTTTGGCGAAATTCATTATCACTTAAACCCTGCAATGAATTCAATTTGAGATTAATATCGAATCCAAACATAATTCAAATCCAATAAAAGACTGACTCCTCTGAAAACACGTTCCAGAATCTGGTCGACAGACAATTCGGATCCATTATCTTCAAGTTCTTCAGGTGTGAGCGACGGAAGACGGAACTGAGGTTCAGTACAAGGGATTGCTGGCAGTGAGGGCGGAGGCAAAGGGACTGAAGTCGTGTCGATCGCATTAAAATCATTGGAAATTAACATCGAATCGACAGATAAGTCGTTGTGTTCGTTGTTTCCGCGTCTATTGACCCGTTCGGCAGTTCCCGGCGGTCGGGAAATATGTAGAGAAGACAAATATTCGTCGTCATAAAAGGTAGGACTCGTCACCAGATTTGTCACTCGACTGAATTGATTTAACGAAGTAGTGATTGGATCTCTAATGAACTTGGTAAAATAGGCGTGAGGTGAGGTAGCCTGGTTAGCCCTCGGTGGCGGAGCATACGGGTTGGCACTGTCGGGCGTCAAACGACTCGGTCGGAAGTGATCTGTCGGTCGCGACAGTTGTCTATTGAATGTAATGAATTCATGCATTTCTTCGCCATTTGTTGTCTCAGTGCTGACATCGCCGTCGCCTTTGCTTTGATTTGCGGCCACAAATCGAACCGTTTCTGACATTTCTTCGCTTTTATTCTTCAATTAAAAAGAGTTTTCTTAATGTTCTGCAAATCAATCGACAAATTTGATCCAATTTTAATGTCGAAAATGATGTAAATCAGTGGAGTCTTCTGTAAATCACAACAAAATTATGCTTAAAGTCGTTGTCTTCACTTAAAAACTGAGTTTTAGAGGAAATAAAGAGTTCTTTCATCCATTTAAGTATAAAAATCGATAAAAATGTAAATTAAAAATACAATTCAATTGTCTTTTATTGTGATTTAAAATCAATGCAAAAGTAAACAAAATGTGATTTCATAAGAGTTTGTCAACACTTCGTTACAGACATAGAGTTGACTCAATTCTCAACAATTTTTGTAAACCAAAAATAGCTCTCAATTTAAAGCCCTTTCATTGCGTTGCGATTCAAACATCAAATGTAAACAAACGCCAAATTCTCAAAGGATTTGCAAATAAGGCGTAACTCAAACTCATCCCAAACCAGACGTTATGTCATTTGTTTTCAGTTACGTATCGATCGGTTGACGGCTATTAGAGAGACATCGCTTGACATTAACTTACAAGTCATCCGAGTATTCATTCAATACATTCACTGTATTTGACAAATAAGAGTCAAACGTTTTCAAACCAAACATAAGGGAAGAAAAGCAGAAAATAGGTTCAAAATCTCGTTTCATAATAAGGGTATTAGTGTTTGCGATGAACGGATTGGCTGAGAGTTTACCGCAACTGAGTCTCTGTCGAAAAGTGTTTTGAGTCTTCGCTGAAGTGTTTGTAAAGACATTCAGAATATAATAAATAAATAAATCAGACATTGATTTGAGATCTTTTTTATAAACAAAATTTAATCAATAGTTTAAACTGAAAAATATCTCAACCAAAACAAGAGTCCAATAAACCGATTGTGACATTAATTGTCTTCCAATTAAAGAGTTATTAAATATTAGAAAACGAGTCATAAAATTATTGATTATTTTATTGAATACCAAAACAGTCGCTAAGTTTTGGTTTAAAAACAAATTAATTTTAGATTTAATGCTAATCTTATAATAATTACAATTTTGTGACCACTTTTTGCGACCAATTAATCGTCCGTTCAGTTCATATCCAAATGGAAGACGAAAACAATTCTTCAGAAAACAATTCTTCAGAAGACTTACCCAAAGGATGGGAGAAACGGATCAGTCGGAGCACAGGTCAGGTCTATTACCTCAACATCTATACGAAAGAGAGCCAATGGGACCGACCGACCACTGAAGCCAACACTAAAGACAACGAAAAGATCCGTTGCTCTCATCTGTTGGTCAAACATAATGAAAGTCGTCGGCCGTCCTCTTGGAAGGAAGAGTCCATCACAAGAAGTAAAGAAGAGGCCATCGAATTGGTTAAAGAGTACCGAAAACAGATCGAGTCGGGAGAGGCCACACTCGAACTCTTGGCACAGGAGGCCAGCGATTGTTCGTCAGCCAAAAAGGGCGGGGATTTGGGCTATTTCACCAGGGGCGCAATGCAAAAACCATTCGAGGACTCGTCCTTCGCTCTCAAAGTCGGAGAGATGTCTGATTTGGTCGAAACCGATTCCGGCGTTCATATCATTCTAAGAACAGCTTAAAAATAAACACCACTTTTACTGATAATTGAGTTTAAAATTTAGTCTCAATTTATACGTATTTTAGACCAATGTTTAGACTAATTGTTCCGACAATTGATTAACAATTGACTGTCTTTTTGATTGTTATTTAAGATATTTTTTTAATGAACTTTTTTTGACATTAATTTTTGTGTTAACTCTTCGGACACAGAATTTCGGTTTAATTTCAATCCTTTTATTCGGTGTTTTGTTTTCAGTCTTTTATTTGCATTTAATTAAAGAGAAAATCAATGATTTAGTGCTCATTAAAGTCAATACAAAACATTAGACACAAAACAAACGAATCTTTTTTTCCGTTTAATTATTCATTAATTTTAGTATTGAATACAAATTGTATTACAATTTATGACTCATTTCTCAGAAATCAATAAACTTTTTGTTGATTTTCAGACACAACACAAACATAGGAAGTGTTTAACAAAAATTAGGTTAGAATTGATTCAAATCTCACGAAACAAATTGATTATAATTATTGATAATCGACTCAATTAGTGATCGATTAATGTTGTGGTCAACTAATCAAAGAATTTAACGAATTTTCGCCAAAAAAACTAAATTCTTGTGTTTTAAACGAATAAAAATTGTAGAAAAAAAGACAAAACTTTTTCTATTATATGGTTTGCACTGAAATTTGTTAATATTATAATCGAAGTGCACTTTAATATCGGTGTCTATTAATTAACTGTAAAACCAATTGATTTTATGATTGAATAGTATTTTATTGGAAATTATATTGAAATTAGTTTTAATCTCATTTTAAAACAAGTGTTCAATCGATTGATTGTTTTGTAGACTAAACTGAAGTTTAATTAAAAACAAATACTTTAAAACAGTTATTATTTGAGTTAATCATTCATTAATCCAGGTATTAATCAAGCTTGGAGATCAATTTAATCAAGGTTCAACTTTACCTTACTCATTTTATTTGAAACTTTGAACTTTACGTATTAGTAATGAACATAAATATCGTAAAAAGACTCAGTGTTTGGTCACATGACTAGTATTGTGATTGTCTTTCAAATAATCTGTTTATTGAATCCATTGTCTGTTTGAGACATAAATATGGAGGAAACAGAAGTCGAAGCAGTGGTCGATCCCGAAGTCGAAGCTGAAGAAGTGGACCCACTGTTTACCGCTAAGACTATAATAAACTCATTGGTCATACCATTTGGTAAAACAGGACTTTCTCTCAGGAAGTTATGCAAAGATTATGAAGAAATTGAGGGTAAATTTGACCATGCTTTTTTTGCATTCTTATTTGAAGCCATTCAATGATAAAGTTGTTATTTTATGGTCATTAGGAGAGGAAATCCCTTACAAAGAATTGGGTTTCAATGGTCTGACGGCGTTCTTGAGATCGTTGTCTGATTTAATTGAAATGAGGACAGAGAGCGACGGATCTGTTTTGCTCTTCTCTATCGGCAACGAAAGTACGGGACATCTCATAGATATGGTCGCACATCAGAGCAATAAGAGGCCCAAAACCCCGAGTAAGACAATTGTCACTTATTCTGACCAAAAACATGAAATGTTGAGACATTTATAAATAAAAGATGACGACACCAAATATGTGAGAGGACAGGTACTCACAGACACCTTTCCTCTCACTTTAAGAAGTATTCTTCGAACTCATATTTTATTTATAGTTAAAACATTGAAGAAAATCAAAAGTTATTCACAAATACTATAATAATTAACTAATGAGTGGTCACATTAAACACATTTACAGACAATTATCCGATTTATAACTGAATTAAGACAGAAAATGAGGTCAAAGTTAAGGATTAAGACCTTAGTTTAGATCATTTCAGAAGATTTTGATCACAAAATATAGGTTTTAATCATAAAAATGAAACTTTATTTGGATTTCGTCTCAGAATTTAAAAGAGTTCCTCGGAGGACATCCACACCATTGGATCCACGATTAGCGAAGAGGCAAAGAGTCAGTAATAACAACAATGAAAGTAATGGTGACTTAAATGTAAGTAATGGCAAC
>JAQGCQ010000721.1:0-12131 GCA_034699945.1 Chamobates pusillus
CCTACAGACGAGTCACACAAGAGATCCGACCAGTCATTGAAGAAGTGCATACCGTTGTCCACAAAGGAGAGCGTCTGGTCCAAGCACCCCTTCCTCTGAAGATGGTGGCCCCAGTCTATGGTGCCGGAGCCGCTATTGCCGCCAACGCCGGATACAAAGCAGCGAAAGCCGCATAAGTTTTAAAAACTATTAATTAATTCAATAATTGTTATTCAAATCCATTTCTAAAATCATTTTTTCAAAAGTTATTCAATAAATGAATTTTTAAAACAAACATTTACTATAATTCTACTTGATAACATTTCTAACATTTGTTTAGAAATCGCATTCTATGTGACTGATATAACTTTGTAAACTAAACTTGGTAAAATTTTAAACATTGAATGTGACCTAAATTAAATTCAATATTTTTAAACCTAGATAGTTTAATATTGCATGGTAAAATTTATTTGACATTCAATTCAAAGTTCAGCGATACAACTGAGCCAAATAAGGCCATGGAGTGCTTTTGCACTAGAAATTTGCACTAGCAGTTTTGCACTCTTTTAATCAGACAACAGAATCATTGATTGTTTCTAAAGAAACTTGATAAGTCTATAAATACCTTTGTATTTAGCATTAATTCTCTTATTAGTTATAAAGTGTCGGACAAACAGTTAATAATAATTATTATTAATTAATATTAATTACATCGAAGTAAGCGTTTAATTGTTACATTTTCATACCTTGCTCATTTGAATTTCCTTCAACTATTTTTGTGAATTTTCTTTTAGAGGAAAAAATGTCGAAAACATTTAAAAAGTTGTCTGTCTTTGAAAAGACACCCGATTTTCGTAAAGCCGTTCGAGTGGTTGAAGTGCCACTCATTCCTCCCAAAGACAATGAAGTGCTGATGAAAGTTAAATATGCCGGAGTCAACGCCACCGATGTAAACATTACTGCAGCTAGGTACTCCACTGATGGAATACTTCCCTTTAATATTGGACTTGAGGTAACAGAGAAATAGAACATTGTTCTAGGTCATTGAATATGTTCAAGGTCTAGGTTTCATGAATAATCTAAATTGAATTACCAATATACTTTACTTGATATTTTAATAAAAATGATCTTGTCTATAATAGGCATTGGGTGTTGTTGAGGCAGTTGGGAAAAATGTGACCTCGCTTAAAATTGGACAGCCTGTCATATACTTTGGCCTGCCTAGAGCATACACAGAATATCTGGTAAGTTTAAAAACATTATTTTAAATTTAATACTTTTATTTATTTCGTAAATGTATTGATAGTACGCCAAACCAGAAGAGCTCATACCTGTGCCCGAAGTAAAGCCAGAATTCTTGAATTTATTAGTTTGTGGACTGACTGCTAGTATTGGTTTGGATGAGGTATTGAATGTTTGAAACTTTCATTTATCTAAAAGTTATTTCAATTGAAAGTTGGGTCGCATTAAAGCCGGCGATAAAGTACTGATCACAGCTTCTGCCGGAGGAACAGGTGATTGATTTTCATACATGCAATCAAAATGTTTATCAAACTGAATTATTTATCTAGGACACATTGCTGTGCAATGGGCCAAACAGAAGGGCTGTTATGTGATTGGAATGACTTCATCAGAAGAAAAGGCTAAACTTCTGAAAGAATTGGGAACGGATCGGATCATCAATTATAAGACTGAAAACTTGGATGAAGTGCTAACTAAAGAGTTCCCGGTTTGTGACCAACGGATCAATTTTTATGCTGTAATTTAAATGAATTTCTTTACTTATTAGTCAGGAGTAGATGTGGTTTGGGAGACAATTGGAGGACAGGTATTCCAAACATTATTCAAACATTTGGCAGTCAGAGGTCGACTGGTTATTGTTGGTCGTATCACTGGCTATAAAAAGGAAGTTGTTCCCGATGAACACATCCCAAACCTATCAACAACTGTATGAAAGACATTGATTTGAATGAAAATAATCTAAAAATTAATAATTTTCTACAAAAAAAACCACAGCTTATTATGAAGAGTCAGAGTATCAGCGGATTTTACCTTACTAATTTTAGGGAATTTTTCGATAAATATCTCAAACAATTGATTGGAGATGTGCTGAGCAATAAATTGAGAATTGTATTGGATTTGGGGCAGAATACAAGTGACGGTCCTTTCAATGGAATCGAATCAGTTGTCAGAGGAGTTGAGGTTTGTTTTCAAAACAATTAATATTTTAGTTTTCATTGAATCTCGTTTATGAATGGACAGCATCTGCACAGCTCTAAAAACACGGGCAAAGTTGTCGTCAAAATACAAAACTAATGAAAATATTTTTATAAATTGTTTTTATGAATAAAATTTTTCAATAATAATAACTGTTATTCAATGATTAATACATCTTCCTTACTTAAGCGGGGCCAATGATCAAGGTTATATAAAAGTTAATACTTGACAACAATTGTCAAAACTTATCAATCAAACAATTAATATTAAATAATCATCAGAACTCTAAATAAGGAATGCAGTCCTTTTTCAACGCAACCATATAAAACAATTATTAACCTTCAAGGTTTGAACAAGATAAAATTACAGATAAAGAAATTATCCTTGGTAGTATTAGAATACATAAGAATTTTAACTGAAAAACAGAACAATTTAATGACAGAAATGATTGTACTAAACCTGAGATCACTGAACCCCCTTGGTCATCCTTTATTCTTGGAAAGTGTCAGAAGCGATTCAACGGTGCCTTTGAAGGCCATGGAGTGCTGTTAATTACAAATCAGACACAACATAATCATTGGTTGTCTCCATTGATATCTATTAAGTATATAAATACGTTTGTATTTAACATTGAATTCAAGTTTCAGTTATGAAGTGTTTGACAAACAGTTAACAACTATTTTGTGTTAACTTTTAGTTTCCTAAATATTTTTGTGAATTTTTGAGAGGAAAAAATGTCGAAAACATTTAAGAAGTTATCTGTCTTTGAAAAGACATCCGATTTCCGAAAAGCCGTGCGAGTAGTGGAAGTGCCACTTATTCCTCCGAAAGACAATGAAGTGCTGATGAAAGTCAATTATGCCGGAGTCAATGCCACCGACATAAACATTACTGCAGCAAGGTACTTCACTGATGGAAAAATTCCCTTTGATATTGGAATGGAGGTAAGACAACTTGAAAATTACCTAGCTATTACTAATTTTAACCTATAAATGAATGTTATTTGATAATTAGGATAAATTAATCTTGTTTAAATTCAGGCTTTGGGTGTTGTTGAGGCAGTGGGTAAAGGTGTGACCACATTCAAAGTTGGACAGCCTGTTGTATACTTTGGAGCTGGTCTTGGAGCATACACCGAATACAAGGTAAATTTAAAATAGAGTAAAACTTATCTTGCTTTATCATTGTTAGACAAGATTTTAAATTCCAAATAATATATTCTGTATATATTCTACATTACTTGATCTGAATTCCACATTCCATTTAGCATTGAATCTTGATCAAAGAAAAAAGAAAATAACCTGATTAATTTACGATTAAATGCTCAATAGAATGAGAAATTTCAAATTTCTTTTTGAATTCAGAACAAGCAAGGTAAAATTGAGAATTTAATTTCTGGATTCTTTTAAAGCTTCAAGAACCAGTGTGAATCAGGCAAATTCACGAAAAACCTATCTTTTCCTATGTTTAGCAAATATCTGTATAATAATTGCCAAATGTTTTGATAGTACATCAAACCAGAACATCTCATACCTGTGCCCGAAGTCAAGCCAGAATTCTTGAGTTTATTAGTTTCTGGACTGACCGCTGCTATTGGTTTGGATGAGGTATGGAATAAACAATACCTTATTATTGATCTAATATTTGTTGTAATTTAAAGTGTGGTCGCATTAAAGCCGGCGATAAAGTACTGATCACAGCCTCTGCCGGAGGGACAGGTATTCATGCGATAATCCGTATTGAAATTTTCACTATCTTTAATACTTGATTGTTTACCTAGGTCATGTTGGGGTGCAATGGGCCAAACAAAGGGGGTGTTATGTGATTGGAATGACTTCATCAGATGAAAAGGCAAAACTTTTGGAAGAGTTGGGAACGGATCGGGTTATCAATTATAAGAAAGAAAACTTGGATGAAGTGCTCACTAAAGAGTTCCCGGTTTGTGACCTTTCAATCAGTTTTTGTGTCAGAATTTTAATTTATTTATCACTCATTAGAAAGGAGTGGATGTAATTTGGGAGACAATCGGTGGACAAGTATTACAAACATTGTTCAAACATTTGGCAGTCAAGGGTCGACTGGTTATTGTTGGCGGTATCACTGGCTATAAAAAGGAAGGCTTCCCTGACGTACAGATCCCAAACCTATCAACAACTGTAAGAATGACATTGTTTTGTATGAAAAGAATATAAAAATTAATAATTTTATCCAAAAAACGACAGCTTCTTATGAAGAACCAGAGCCTCAACGGATTTATTTTGATTCATAACAATGAGTTGTTCGAAAAATATCTCAAACAATTGATCGGTGATGTGCTGAGCAAAAAATTGAGAATTGTATTGGATTTGGGACAGAATACAAGTGAAGGTCTTTTTGTAGGAATGGAAGGCGTTGTCAGAGCAGTTGAGGTTTGATTTCAAAACAATTAATATTTTAGATTAAATTGAATTTCTTTTATGAATGGACAGCATCTGCACAGCTCTAAAAACACGGGCAAAGTTGTGATCAAAATACAGGACTAATTGAATGCAAAATAGATGTTTGAGTGAAAAATATCTGATCAGAAATACATTAATAACTAATTATTGTTTTGCAAAATATTTTATAAATTTTTCAGTATTATAAAAATATTCATGGTTGTTTAGTGATATTCTTGAAAACAAATAAAACATCCTTAATTGAGTCAATAACCCAAATTGCCCTTGATGGAGATTTACTATTGGATGAGATCGAAGGCTGTCTGCGGCCGGTGGCAGAGCTACAGACTCGCACAAACCTTGATATATTGGCCCCGGTATATAGGATAGACCAGTTCAACCGGGCATACACTACATGAACAACATCTGCACAGCTCTAAAAACACGGGCAAAGTTGTCGTCAAAATACAAAACTAATAAAAATATTTTTATAAATAGTTTTTATGAATAAAATTTTTGATAAGAATAACTGTTATTCAATAATTTGATTAATACCTCTTCCTTACTTAAGTGGGGGCAATCATCAAGGTTATATAAAAGTTAATACTTGACAACAATTGTCAAAACTTATCAAACAATTAATATTAAATAATTATCAGAACTCTGAATAAGGAATGCAGTCCTTTTTCAACCCAACCATATAAAACAATTATTAACCTTTAAAGTTTTAACAAGATAAAATTAAAGATTAAGAAATTATCCTTGGTGATTAAATATATAATAATTTTAACAGAAAAATAGAACACAGTCATATTAATGACAAAAATGATTGTGCTAAACCCGAGATCATTGAACCCCCTTGGTCATTCCTAATTCCTGGAAATAGTCAGAAGCGATACAACAGTGCCGTTGAAGGCCATGGAGTGCTGTTAAGTGCAAATCAGACACAACATAATCATTGGTTGTCTCCACTGATATCTATTCAGTCTATAAATACGTTTGTATTTAGCATTGAATTCAAGTTTCAGTTGTGAAGTGTTTGACAAACAATTAACTCGTATTTTGTAATTTTGTGTTTCCTTAATATTTTTATGAATTTTTCAGAGGAAAAATATGTCGAAAACATTCAAGAAATTATCTGTCTTTGAAAAGACACCCGATTTTCGTAAAGCCGTAAAAGTGGTTGAAGTGCCACTCATTCCTCCCAAAGACAATGAAGTGCTGATGAAAGTCAATTATGCCGGAGTCAACGCCACCGACATTAACATTACTGCAGCAAGGTACTTCACTGATGGAAAAATACCCTTTGATATTGGAATGGAGGTAAGACAACTTGAAAATTACCTAGCTATTACTAATTATCATCCATGAATGAATGTTATTTAAAATTAATCTTTTTCCAACTCAGGCATTAGGCGTTGTTGAGGCAGTGGGTAAAAGTGTGACCACCATCAAAGTTGGACAGCCTGTCATATACTTTGGAGCTGCTCTTGGAGCATACACCGAATACAAGGTAAATTTAAAATAAAGTAAATAATTTTTTCAAACACTATATTATTGATAAATGTTTTCATAGTATGTCAAACCAGAAGATCTCATACCTGTCCCCGAAGTAAAGCCAGAATTCTTGAGTTTATTAGTCTGTGGACTGACCGCTACTATTGGTTTGGATGAGGTATGGAATAAACAATACCTTATTATTGATCTAATATTTTTTGAAATTTAAAGTGTGGTCGCATTAAAGCCGGCGATAAAGTACTGATCACAGCCTCTGCCGGAGGGACAGGTATTCATGCGATAATCCGTATTATATTTTTCACTATTTATGATACTTGATTGTTTACCTAGGTCATGTGGGGGTGCAATGGGCCAAACAAAGGGGGTGTTATGTGATTGGAATGACTTCATCAGATGAAAAGGCAAAACTTCTGAAAGAGTTGGGAACGGATCGGGTCATCAATTATAAGAAAGAAAACTTGGATGAAGTGCTCACTAAGGAGTTCCCGGTTTGTGACCTTTCAATCAGTTTTTGTGTCAGACTTTCAATTTATTTATCACTCATTAGAAAGGAGTGGATGTTATTTGGGAGACAATCGGTGGACAAGTATTCCAAACATTGTTCAAACATTTGGGAGTCAAGGGTCGGATGGTTATTGTTGGCGGTATCGCTGGCTATAAAAAAGACGGCTTCCCTGACGTACAGATCCCAAACCTATCAACAACTGTAAGAAAGTCATTGATTTGTATGAAAAGAATATAAAAATTAATAATTTTATCCAAAAAACGACAGCTTCTTATGAAACAGCAGAGCCTCAACGGATTTTTGTTAACCCATAACAATGAGTTGTTCGAAAAATATCTCAAACAACTGATCGGTGATGTGCTGAGCAAAAAATTGAGGATTGTATTGGATTTGGGACAGACTTCGAGCGAAGGTCCTTTCAAAGGAATCGAAGGCGTTGTCAGAGGAGTTGAGGTTTGATTTCTAAACAATTATTATTTGAGTTTTAACTCAATTTATTTTATGAATGGACAGCATCTGCACAGCTCTAAAAACACGGGCAAAGTTGTGATCAAAATACAAGACTAATTGAAAATCATTTTATTAATTGTTTTAATAAATAAAAATTTTTTGATTACAAATATTAAACCGATTTTTTTCGAGAGAAGGGCTGATCTGGTAGTTGTTTCAGACAATTGACCAGAGCTTACATTGAAGTAATGAGTGCCCGTCCGGACACCAATTCAATGCAAAATAGATGTTTGAGTGAAAAATATTTGATAAGAAATACATTAATAACTAATTATTGTTTTGTAAAGTATAAAAAAATATTCATGGTTGTTTAAAAACATTATTGATAACATCCTTAATCCAGTCAATAACTTGGTCAACCCAAATTGCCTTTGATTGAGATCTACCTGGTGATGGCGGCGTAGAAGTGCACCCCATTTTGTCTATCTTACCAGTGGTGGAAAAAACACCAACAAGTACTGCCCGTCCCAAATGATATTGCCAAACTGGACTGCCGGAATCACCCTGCAAGTTTTTTTTTCAAAATTAACCCTGCATCATTATCTCAAAACATCAACCTGGGTGTTGAATGAATGGCAGCAAGATAGAGCATTGAGGACTCAGTAATTATGCAAGATAATTTAAGAGTAAAACTTTTATAGCCATTGCTTTAAAGTTATAACTGTTATAATGAAATATTTTAGGAATTGTATTAATTCTTTCTATAAAAGTATGTTATTTATTTTTTTTAATTACCTTGTTTAAAATATTAAGTTCTAGTAAATATTAAATACTCACTGCACAAATAGTCTGATTGTCCAATGCATCTAGACCCATCTTTGATATCAGGTTTTTGTGATTTGGATCAGTGCTCAGATCATATCTTTCATTGAATAAACGCCAGTATCCTATTTGCAAATTCATAGGACCTGGATATTTTCCATCGCCCCACCCCGCTATCATTGCATACTCTCTGGTCTCACAGTTTGGGGTGGGTTTGAACCTACAATCGCTGCCCGACCACCGCTCAGGCAAACAAATGTTGTTCACCACAAGTTGTTTGCCAATCGTGTTAATAGGTTTATTTAATCTGACCAAGGCTATATCGTAGGGGCTTGGTACAGTCGACAATGAATTATATTTGGGGTGAATGAATACACCTTTGGCTTCATATCGATGTTCAGCGCTCGGGTTATCTTTAGTGAAGTTATATCCGAAGTATATCTTAATATTATAGGCCCTGAAAAACAAGGTTTTCACTCAAACCCTTGAATAGTAAAATCAACAAGGAACAGATTGAATATGCAATTACCAGTTGATCTACCCAACCCATAGATTATTAGTATTAATAAACTTATCATTTGCTACCTGTGCTATACTGCAGACCAAAATTAAGTCAACTAATCATAAATTGGTGTCAATAATAAACTCAAATCTAGAATATTCCCCAAATTTAAACCAATGATGGGGTTAAAAATGTGGGGTTGCACTTATAAAACTATATATCGCATTTATAGCTAGTTTTCATATAATTATTTATATAATTTTATAGAATTTTTTTTTCATAAAATATTTACAGATTGTGGTCAACCATTCCATGAGCAGCTGTTAAAACCCATTGATTGCCAAAAACTGAGCCAGTACATAGATAATTACGTTCACTATATTTAATTGATTCAAAAAAACAATTATCAAAGAAATTATTTTCTAGAGTTTACTTATTTAATTCGAATGATTAAAACTTTGATACTAGGTGATCTTAAGTTAGGCTCAATGTTTCATACCTGCTATTCACCAATTTCGAAAATAAAATCATAGCTGTCCATGGTGCATCACCAAGTCCAACTTGTTTGCCTCCTCTTATAGGAGAGAGGATGTCTTTATTCCATTCCAGACATAAATTGATGCCCTTTCCTATTGAATGTCGCGAAAGTCCACACCCGTCGGGGTTGAGGTCAGAATAGTTACCGACAGTCACTATATTACCAACAATTGACTCAAACACTGAATCAGAGGATTGACATTCAATTTATTTAATTTCATTAATAATTAATAAAATAATTGATTAAAACTCACAAATAATACTCAAAAATACAATCAAATGAAAAACTAAACACATTTTGAGAACGATTTTAATTATTGTTAAATAAAGCGTTAAAATAATTGGAAAATCAATATTAAATTCAATATTATTTAAAATATATAGTGTGATTGATAAGTCCCCCTGCAGAGAAATGTTATACAAGAATCAAATTCAAGCACGAGCCTAACTTCCACAATATTAACCCTTTTTAAATAAATTACTATTGTGGAAGTTAGGCTCGTGCTTGAATTTGATTCTTGTATAACATTTCTCTGCAGGGGGACTTATCAATCATACTATATAACAAAACAATTGAAATGTATCAAGTTACAAATTGTATTTTTGTTTCAAAGTTAAAAACATTAGACTTTAATATCAAATGATTTATTCAAAAATTTTTAATAAATCTTTGGTTTATTTTTTCAATAAATGAATATTTTTGATATAAAATTTAAAAGAATTCACATTTAGTCTGAAAGAGAGGCTGAGCGCCAGTTATTTGTTATTGAGATCATTGATTAATTTTTGTGACCAGTGGTCACTTTGGAGAGTTGACGACCCGTCGGGAGACCAACAATCATTGGGACCGACCTATTGTCAGCTAAAAACAGAATTTCAATTCAAATGATTTTTAGATAAGAAGAGCCAAAGGGTTGGACTAAACACTAACTCATGTCTTACATTATAGCTTCGGAACTCTTGAAGAACTCTCTATAATTGTATAATATTTAGGGACGAAATTTGTATAATACCCCACTGTAAACTCGTCTTACTACTTTTTTACTTGTGTTTTGAGCTGTTGTTCCGAAGCTAAAAAGCTTCCGAAGCTTATGTCTTAAATCATTTGGTGTGTGTTTTACTTGTGATTTGATTTTCGCCAATATTTTAATGATTTGCAATCTATCGCTCGGCTCTTTGAAGTCGAGGCCTTCACAGTTAGTCAGTCGTATGAACTCAAGTCTTTCCTTCAATTCTTCGTCGTTTGCGAACAGTTGTCTGAAGTATTGGTCGTTCGCTTGGATTCGATAGAAATCGAAACGAAGTCCTCTTATAATACAACAAAACAACGAATGATATTCTGAGCTCTCATTCCGTTCGTATTCAGTCATTAGTCCAATAAATTCGCCGACAAATTGATTGATCGCTGACTCAATGTAGTCATCATTACTGAGGATTGTCTTAACGTTAAGGTATAGTTTTTCTTCTAATAATTAAGCATGCTCAATTAATAAACTCGTTGATATTAATAAATTGAGCACAACTGACCTGGATGATTGTAAGACACATAAGTGACATCAGTGGCACCACTTATTTCGCCAATTGTCTTAGCATTGCCATGATTACATAACCTAACACCAGGTTTAATGCAACTAGCAAGATTAAATTTGAAATCTATATCATCTACGTAAAACAAGTCTTTGCTACCAAATACACCCCATCTTATTAAGTAATAGAGAGGTTTATCCAATTCGAAGGCATTTAATTTGTTTTGTTCACCTAGATAACATGTTTAATAAAATTTTTAATTGATGATCAAATGTGATATAAACTAACTCAGTTTTTTAATATCTTGTTCAAAATATCCATTAAGATAATAATTGAGTCCCAAAGTTTTGGGACATATTTCACAGGCTATCACTTCCTTAAGAACGTCAATCTCTAAATAAATTCAATCAAAAAATTGATTTTCACAAAAATCACTCAAACATTGAGATAATACCCGGAATCGATTGATCTGATATTTGGCCAAATATTTCATCGCATTTGAAATCAGTGTTCAATAGTTTGAGTGTACTTTTAGTGAAGTATTTCGTATTCAATGGACTGATGTCTGACTCGTCTTTGATTTCTAATTAAAGATTTTTTTTTTTGAAATTATTAGTTCTGAAAAATTGATAATCAGATAAAATACCTCGAGTTTTGTCCTTAAGATCTTCACCAAATTTATCCAGGTCCAAAGTCTGGACAAATTTTTGTAGACCACAATAGTCTTTGTAGTAATTTCTTCGTTGATTCAAATTAATGAGTGATTTGTTTTCATAACTTTTGTAATGAATTTTATTCAACAAAAGTCTATTAAATGTGTTTCGCAGTGAAAACATTCCCAAAGTTTGTAAAAAATCACAACTTTTGTTATTCAATAGAAAACCGAATAATTTTATCGTTGATTTGAAGCAATATTTTGTTATTCAAAGTTTAAATTTCAAACAAATACTTAGTCTTTCATTCAATTATTAAAAAACTGTTTTAATTGAAATCAAACTATAATTTAATAACAAATCAAAACATAAACTTTTGAAACACATGTGTTTGAGTGGAACACCTCTTTTTATACCAGAGCTCTTAAACTCTTTGGACCAATACCTGAGCTCAGACTTCAGGGGAAAGCATTCCAAGAATTGAAAGCACAGGAAAAACCAGATTTGAAAATAGTTTCAAACAATTTATTTAAACGAATATTTATTATTCAAATAATTATAAACAAAATTATTGTCGAAAAGAAAACTACAAATAATTCAAAATTAATTTGAAATATCGTTTGAATTCACATAAAAATTATTCAATAAATTAGTCTTAAATTCAATTCTATTTGAATTAGTCTTCGTTTCATTTAATGACATTCAGACGAATGTTAACATTTTTACTCTAATAGTCATGAGATATATTAAATAATCATGCTTATTTTTTATTCAATTGTTATTCTAAGCAGTCATTAATACCAAGTTATGTGAAAAAATAATATCTCATAAAAACATAATTCAAATCAAATAATAAATATTCAAAACTTTTCAATAAACCTTTGATTTATTTTTCAATTAATGATTATTTTTTGATATAAAATCAAAGGTCATCAAGGGGGGTATAGGCAAAATACCCCCCCCCCCTAGGGTTTGAGAAAAAAATTAACATTACAGGTATACCC
>JAQGCQ010000722.1:0-12128 GCA_034699945.1 Chamobates pusillus
GTTTCACAATTTTTTGTTTGGTTTCAAATAATTTAAAGACAAAAACCAATTAAACAAAAGTCAGAATAAGTGGTAATGAATGTGTGAATGTCCGAACCTATTGCCCGGAGCCAACCGACCACCAAATAATAATCTGAGAGGATGTCTCTAATAAGTCAAAAAATATTCCGAGCGAAACAACACAAATGAAGGGGAGGGGAGGGAAGGTAGAGGTGTGAATATTTAATTAGATACTCACAAATAGCTTTAACGGCAATGAAATTCATTATAATATTATTGTAATTAATGTTCTGTTAATCTCTAGTTTTTTCCTTTATTTTTGTTAAAATGAGAACATTTTATACAAAATTATTTAAAAAAAGGATTTTCAAATGTCCTGAGACTAAGATTGAGTGAATTGGGTTTCATTATTAAAACAGGGATGTCCACCTTCTCTCTCAGTCAATTTTAAGTAATTACCCAAGTTAACTGTAACACTACAATGACCTAGACAACTACTTGAGCGCAAATACCTTGAAATGCCAATTTTATCAATATGATCAAGCTCATAATTAACAATTTGTTTCTTTGATTCCCCTTGGGCGTCATTGAAACAAAAAAGGATTTACCCCGCTCTTAAACTTGTCAAGAACAGTTAATAATGGCTTTTATTGAGTTCGTTATCAATAGTTATTGTATCAAATATTTTGTGTTATGAAGTCTTACGAGTCTTACGACACGAAAAAATCATTCGTTAATTACAGTCAATGTTATTGACTACGAATATAATGAGTCGATTCATTAAATAGTGATTTAAATTATCAGATCTTTTCGAGTATTTTGTATTTTATTTTCTTTCAAATGATTTTTAACAGTCATTTCATTTAATAAATTATTTGATTTTTAATTTGATTGGAAAAGCATTATATTTACTCCAATAATAATTTTAATTTATTTGTATTTTTATTTATTTATCTGTAATTTAAAGGTCTTTAAAAACGATAATTAAATGTTATACGAAATAATGATAAACAAAACAAATGTTTAAATAATAAATAGATGTTATGATCAGAATATTAAAAATTGTTTTTTAAGGCAAATATCTTTTGATTTATTCATTGATTAACTTTTTGGCCATCGATTTACGCTCTGATTGATTGAGATTTTTCTCTAATAAAATGCAAAAAAATATAATAAATAATTTCGGTATAAATTTTAATCAAAAGCGATGATCACATGACTAGTAAATAGTCGTCAGTTTTTTTCCACAACATTTGCTATTCATTCGCGAAATTGGATTTTCGTAATAATTTTCATTGATTTTGGATAAGAATTTCACTCCGAGTCATAATCTTAAGGCACAGACCCTTCGAGAGTCAAAATGTTTTCCTTAATGATTGATAATATCTTTCATTGGATTAGACTTTTTTTCCTTTTAATTTTGAACTAGTTTAAAAAAATATTCATTGATTTAATGGCGATTCAGTCGATATTTCCAATTAATGTTGGATTGAATTTAATGCTAAAAACTAAAAGACTTTTTGATAAATCATTTATTGTTTTTCTTATATTGTTTTCATTGCATAAGCGGTGAGAAAATTCCCGAAACATTATTAACACAATTATTTCAACAGCAAAATGGCATCACTTAATAAATTGCTTGGAATTTAGTGTCCCGTTTAAATCCACTCTAATAAAATCGCCCTTCACCAATTAGACTGACTCATATGACATATTTTTAATGCACAAATCTATCATGCTCAAATTGAATCATAACTCACTACTCGATCATATGATCCGCAAAAATAATTGAAATACTTTAAGTAATTGAGTAAAACATAAGAATAGTGTTTTTAGTGAATTGTTTAGGGGTGTGCCTCGTCTCCAATGTCCTTGGGTCAAGTGTGGGGAGGTGCCCTTGCAACAGTTAGATTGATTGTGTTTCTCGCATTTATTTTCGTAATCATCAGCTTATTAGTAATGTGAAGGTGTTTTCATTAATTGTACTCAAAATGGTGATGCTACTTTTGATAAATGTTGCATGCTTATTAATGTTAGCACCGAGTGCTAAATCCGTTCCGTTATATTCATCATTAGTCGAAATGATTGGAATCCAACTGTGATTTTCGCGATTTTATTTCCGATAACTGAATAGGTTTACAGTCAGCATGAGTTTGATTTGAATCTAGCTCATTCCCAATTGCTTTATTGGGTCACTATTTCTCCTCGGATTCATACAAATAAATAATAATAATAATGAAAATAACAAAAGGAAAACAAATTAAATATTCGATTCAATTCGTTAATCGGTTAATAAATTCACAATAATTTCCAGTAAATCATTCGATTGAATGTGAAATCAATTTTATTGAACACTGTTTTCAATTCATTTCACAAACACTTAAATAGACATTAAAGTGATTTCTATAGCAAAACAACTGTTTCTACTATTAGTTTGAAGACTATTTTTGTAAAAAACAATTTATTAATTTATCTATTTTTATGACCAGAAGGAAAGAATCACTCAAAACATTTATTTATGGCACAGAATAAGTAAAATGTTATTCCGATTACTCGACTTACAGTAAAAACAGCGGGCATTCAATAAAATAATTAAATGAATTTCAGCTCATTTTTTCTCTACTATTAACCAAAAGAATGAATCCCTTAATGTTTTGTTAATTTTATGCTTCTGTGTAGACAATACATATCGGGAGCACACCATTAGTTATGGCAAATGTCTTGTTTTGTGGACCTTTTGAACCCAACTTTTGTTATAATGAAAAATTCATTCATTTTTTCGCCGCTCTCTTACTGTCAGAACAACTGATAGATTAATGAATGTTTGGATCAAAACTTTATAACAAAAACTGTCAAACATTTGAATTGTGTTTTGTTTTTTCGTTTGAGTTATTGAAAAATATTTCATTCAAAACACTCGATATTTGAAATTAGTTTTTCTTTTATTCATTGAGTTTTAACTATAATTTAATATTCGTTCCTCAATAATGAAAAACAAAAACTTTCAATCGATATTAAAACTATCCTGCTGATTGTCAAGTATATTTTTCCATTTAAATGAAACCCTTGAGCTCTATATAAGACTAATAATTAATTTAATTTTAACACAAATTGAGTGAAATTATAATAATTATAACGACTTTGAGTGCAACACATATTTATAGCCGAAAAGAAATAATTATTCAAATTTAGACCCAAATTCTCATTAAATTTATCCAAAACTCAATACAAGTCATCGAAAGATTCAATTTTTATGATAATATCGTCGAAGAACTAAAAGCAACAAATTTTCGCTAAAACTCCGCAAAAGATAATTATTTTGAACTTTCATTTCGTGTTATTATTCATCAAAAGTAAAATACATTCAATTCTTTTCACTTTTAAATTTCTATTTAATTATAATTAATTTGTTATTCATTTACAATATTATTCACAAAAGTGTTCATTCCTTACGGAAGTCCATACAAATCGTCAGCAAATTTTTATTAACTAAAAAGGAGTTAATTAATTAATGACTGGATTAGAGTTTCATTTAGTTAATCACTTTACAAATCAGACCCAAAATTGTATAAATGCTGAGCTCTTTTCGTGACAAACCCTCTCCACTGTAAAGCTTATTACGATTTTTATACAATTTATTTCTTTCCAAAAAATGAATCCTGTTCAATTAATCTCAACTCACAGAAATGATTATGATCAAATTCTACTTAAGATAAATAGATAAGAATCTAATAAAAGAAGAAGAGCCTTGTTCAAATTAATGGCTCATTTGCATGAAACGGTCAAAAAATGACGGCTCACTTAGCATTCAATTGAGATCAGCTTAAATTAGTTATATGAACATGGCCCATTCACTTAATAATTGATCAAAGATGGCCGCCACTAGCATGCAACATTTATATTAATGTTAATTCAAAGCACGAAAATATTATATTTTAATTTTAAAACAAATTTTGGTTTACGACTCAAAAAATCCAAAATAAGCAAAAAAGTTACTTAAAAATTAAAACTTATTTTTTAATACAAATCTTCTAAGACTGTAAACCCCTTTTAGGACTGGTATCTTAAGAGAGGTATCATATAATAAATAATTCAGTAATAATTATAATCTTTGTATTAAATGCTAAGCGCAGAGACGACGACACGATTCACTCGAAGACATTTCTGATGTTTTAATGTTTAAACAAAAAAGTGTTTTATGAATACATAGTAAGAGATAGTCATATAAATGGGTCACAAATATTATTAATAATATAAGTATAAGTAAGAGAAGAGACTCCTCAGAAGAGGAGCACACATTTCACACGTATTTTTTGACTTCAAATAAATTGTATTTTGAAAGCACTTCAAACGTATTTAACATAAAAACATTCGTCATATCATTTGATTTGCTATCAATTCATTGATAAATGCGTTGAAAAAATGACAAAAATCTCAAATGATTTGAGGCACAGATTCCGGGTTATGATTAGATACAAACAAAAATTTTTAAGCCACTATTTTGACCCAGGGCAATTAGAATTGAAACTTATCTTGCTAGAAAAAATAGTTTCTGACAGCAAATTACATAAATATACTAATGATAAAAGTTGTTTAAGAAAAGGTTAAGTCGTTTAATCACTTTCATATCCATTTATGCAATTTTGTCAAAAATGGGACATAAAGTGAAACGAATGAATAATTTATAGTCAATTGCGTGAAAAAAATTTCTTATAAGGTGTTCACTGAGAAAAATTACCAATGAATATAATATTTAAATGAAAAGGTAATCATAAAATCAAATATTATAATACTTTCGTTGGTCTGTAATAACAGTTATTTTTTGCTATTCTTTAAGAGTTTAGAAAAATATTGTAATTCAGAGACCAGTCATTCGTATCATTAAAACAAATGCTTAAACATTGACTGACTTTAAGTGAGAGAAACGGTTATCATAAATAAAATACATTCAAAGCAATGGTTTTGAAATATTTTTCTCTTTGAAAATCTCATATAATTCATGGCTTTTGAGATTTGATGTCAAACTTTCAGTCAAAATGAGAGCCAATCCCTTAAATATAGTTTTTAATTCATTGATTGGAAGAGAATGTGAAACAAACAAAAATGGTATTTCTTCATAAAATATCATTCATATCATTATATTCTTGTTCTTTTAGTATGGGTTAAGTGGGAAACGAGAAGTATTTGGAAACCAAAACAATAAAAATTATTATTCACATCGAAAGTGAATTAAGTTTTTTAGTTTCAAAAGGCATTGGAAGGACAGGTATCTAAACATAAACGCGAAAACTCAAGGGTGGAGTCCTTTTAAGACGCCTTTGGCACAACTAAACTCATTTTCTCCAAGAGTATAATCACAATAACGAATACTAACGTTGAAAATATTAAACCAATTTTTCTGTAAAGACTGTAAAGACTTTTTGGAAATACTTTTATTCAAAAAACTATTTTAAATATAACTTAAAGTCATTTAAAACATATTTTAAAACTCTTTTCGCTCTCTATTTATGTCGAAACGGTTTTCTCGGTTTTGAAAAATAATTTGAATTTTTAGTTACAAAATGCAGTTTTAAAATAAATATCTTTCGGTATTAACAATACCTGTCCTCAAAAACTCATTCAACCCATTCTAATGGCATTCATATGTAAAACAATTGATGTTATTTATCGCTTCACTCCGTTTCTGTGTATATCTCTTAATAGAGATTTCTTTCGATAATTATTTTTTTTTTGCTAATGATTTACACGATATTGGAGTTTATTGAACATTCATTCAGTCTTAAAGTCTGTGCGATTTTAGGGGTCGGCTCATAAAGAAGCAAAACAGTCGGCAAAAAAAACGCCTCACATATTGTTATCATAAATATATATGAATTAATGAATTACTGATTTCGCATATACTCTATATATGACTGTTATATCACTATATCTATGAATCTAATAATTTTTTGGCCAAATATTTGCTAATTGAGGTCGGGGTCGAACCGACTACCAGTCTTTCACACAGGGATCGTCTCGTCTGAGAAAACAAAAATTAACATGTTACAATAATAACAACACCTATTCATTTTAAATTCACTAAAAAGGCGTCTTTTATTCGAAATTCCAGTAGAATTCATCATAAATTCATTGTTTAAATAAATAAATATTTACACAGTTCAACCTAGATCAATTCAAAACATATTTTAATTTTGTGCATGAATGTTTTATCTGCACGATAACATAATTTAATTAAGTTTTTTAAGTTATTTAATAATATTTAATCTGATTATAAAATTCGAAAAAATCTTAAAATCTGAATTTCATATATTAATCATTAGCTCCGGGTCTTTTTTCTATCAGCTACTGTTAATCAAGAACAGTTTAATTGGTTACGAAAGGATTTTTGTGTCACTTTTAAGCCCTGAAATGAGTTTCACTTTTGATAAATTGAAACTCAAAATAAAAAAAATAGTTTCAAAAAATGTTTGGCCAAAAAAAATAGCTCAGAATTAATGTCAGATTTGTTTGATATTCGCTTTTTATTAAAAATAATTTTTATGTAAATAATAATTATTAACAGCCGTTACGCCATTCATACGGGAAAGGGGTTCACACTCTGAGCCAAACAGAAGTGATATAATCTGTCAATACTTTAATACATTTCTAAATACGGTTTTCTGTTATCAGAAAAGTAAATAAGAAATGAAAATAAAAAATAGTTTTTCACATTTTCAGTAAAATTGAGTTCAAATCTTGCGTTAAAAAGAGGTCTTAATTCCTGATTAGATCTGCGATTAATTGGTTTTTTGGGCAAAAATTGTGCTCACATTTAAAATCCACAGAAATTGAAGTAATCCCTCAAAAGCACACACAATATAAACTAGAACAATCAATAAACCAATTATTAAACCCAAACAACATTCATATTTGTGCAAACATGTGGCTTTAGAATAATGTATCATGCAACATTTAGTATACAGTTACATTATTGGGAGCTCACACTGAGAGCTAATCCCAGCGCTAATCACTTAAATAATTTATTTACATTTTATTTTTCAAACAAATTCCTGAAAAACGTTACTATTTATAAATCAGTTGAATAGTCCGCACAAATCATGGAAGTGCCGGAGGGGTCGGCCACTCATTCCGCATAACATTTAATTTATATGCAGTTAAGGCACTCAAGTTTTTGCTTGTTTTTAGACCTATTTCTTTATTGATTTATTTCTCTGATAACTTTGAAAATAAACTTGGATAAACTATTAAAGGCCTAAACTATCACTTCCTTGATCTATTGCCTTCGAATTGGAGTGGTGCCTCCAGCACAGGACCTTGCACATCCATAATTTTTGTGAAATGTTGATATATTTAGGATTAGACACAAAACACTCAATTAATGTTTCTCATGTACTCGAGTCGTGAGCAGTGGTGGCCACCATATGATAGGCTTGAGGGCAGTACTCATTCAGTGCTCATTCATAAAGCTATTGATTGCACGCTAATCGAGCACAAGTATAGCCCGGTATAGACAGGTTATGGTCTTGTTAAACGCAACCTGGCTAACTTTTATTGACTCTTTGGGGCATTTAATTCTGAAAATTACAGGCAATCCATAGAATTGTTGGTTATTTTTAACAAAATGTACGTTTAATATCGCGTTATTTTCAATCATAGGATGTCCTCGAACTTTGAGAATTTGTATTAAACAAAGAAATATTGTTTTTATTCTGTTTCTAAAATTAGCCCATAATTGGGGGTCGAGTGGAGGGGTCAGCACACAATTCATATCTTTGAAGCATGTTTTTGACCCTTCACTCAATTCATTATAAATATGGAAATATTTGGCCAAAAATTTTCCATTCATTCCCTTCTTTGCAAACAAAAGTGTGTCCACAAAATTCATGAAAAACAACCAAAAAGTGTTTATTAATATTTAGGTCTAATTGAGCTTGCTTTAATCATCAAAAAATGTTTGACACGAGTAAGTTCATATAAAAATCAATAACTTTTAATTCGATAATTTAACCTAGTTATTTTCTAATTATTTTCTCATTCATAACAATTTTTTTTCGTTCATTAAATTTCAAACTTTTTTTTCGTTTGTTTTTTCCTTAATTTACTTGAATTGCGATCAATATTAACATAACTTCCTCTTGAATGACATCTGTCCGACTGAATGTTTCAACTCAGAGGACCATGGTCTATCTAATAATCTGTGAACTAGAATCATTACTTAGATCTTTACCTAGAATTTTATCCTGTCTCCAATTCGAGCCAATATTCAATTAAACGGCATTTTCACCGAAAAATTATAGAAATTATATCAGTTTTGATACTTTTGGGTGTGGGTTATGTCCGTCCCAATTGTCATCACCCTGAAGTACACCACCCGTGCGAATGTGTGGAGGGAGAGATCTCATGTCACGGAACAGAGAAAATGAATCTCAAAGAGATTATGAGAGAATTCAATGACAAACTCGAAGACAAAGAAAGACATTTCAAGAGCTTTCTATTGGATAACTCGAGTGTCACCGAAATAGAAGAGAACACATTCTTCAACATAACCTTTGACTACATCGGCTTCTTCTGGAACCGACAGCTCACACACATCCATAGCCACGCATTTGGTCCGACCACTGAAGTGACCAAAAGAGTGAACATAGAGTACACACCCATTGAGAATCAGGAACTGTTTCACGCATTGAACACATTTAAGCACATCGAAGTGATTCTGTGCCAACACCTCAATATCTCGGAAATACCATCGCATGCATTCAAAGAGGATATTGAAGCTCAGGAGTCGATCCACTTTTTAGGCTTTCCGGCGGTGGGCGTCCAAAAAATAGGAGAGTTTGCTTTCTATGAACTCAATAATTTGGATGAACTCGACTTAGACCACAATAGTATTGCGTTTATACCTAAGAATGCCTTTGCATTCAGCCGTCCCTCAAATGAAACGCTTTTAATCAATTTGTCGGGAATGGATGCGCTCAACAGCACAGGCTTTGAGATCGGATGCTTCGAAAACATCAAAAGAACTACTCTTTTGAATCTTCAATTGAATGAAAGGATCACTTATTTGGACGAAAAAATATTCCGACCATTTTTCGATGCGGACCCTCTCAATAGAGTCCAATTGACTGATCAAATGGGACTCCTGGGCATCGACTGCAATGATTGCGGCAACTATTGGCTGCTCAAAGAGGACCGGTATCTTAATATGACTGATATCACTAAATGTGCGAATGGTCTCAATTTTAGAGACGATAAGAATTTCCATTTTTGTAAAGAAAAAGAAATTTTAGCAAAAGGTTTATAAAATACTTTTTCATTTAATATTGGTCTCAATTAATGTGTTTTTCTTTTGTCTCGGATTAAATTACGATCAAATATCTAACCAGGTCGTTTTTCATGAATTTTAATAATTATTAAATACAATAAATAAATTTTTTTGATTTTTCTGAATTCAAATTACAAATTCTGATGAAATCTGGGCCGGGCTCACAAACAGAGGTGTTCCCCAATTTTAATTTCTAAAATTTATTGATGTCTGTGTAATATATGGGAAATGATCTGATATTCTGTTCTCAAAATTACTTCTGGTTTTCAAAAAAAGATTAATTTTGAATTGTCTTTACTTAGGTTTCAATCGTTTCGTTTTGGGTTTGAATTACAAAAAATAATTACCAAAAAATGTAATAAAATTCAAATCAAACAAACATTTATTTTATGAAACGCAGAGACAAAAGAGTCGATTCATTACAGTCTGTGCTGTATTTTTAAAACTATAATACAGTCATTAACTTTCAAAAACAGATTCACTTTTAATACAAAATAACTATTTGTTGCAAAAATTTGTGTCACTTTTGTGTGAAGAATGAAATAATGATTTTTATTGCAATTCAAGTCTTTACTGATTTTCTTCCGGAGTTTTTTATTCTCGCAAACAATCCTTACATTTCATTAATGATTTTTTTGTCTCAGACTTAAAGTGTGAAACAATTTTGTATAAAATGTGAGAAAAAAAATTATGATTAAGTGTCTGATAATATCTAATCATTTGATTTTAATCGTGTTTTCGGTACAATATTTCAATCATAACTGTAATAATGTTATAACACTTTTTTATTACAATTATTTTCATTGTATTTCTCACCAAAAAGTCTCTCAAAAACAATGATTGACAGGAATTCCCATCAATGGGTGTATTGTAACCAAAATAAGTAATGTCTTATCAAAAGAATTTCTTATCCAATAATTTATATCAATTCGATTAATAACTCGTAAAATGATTTGTTTTTCAGTTCATACCATAAAAAGTATGTCTTATTATAAACGCCGGGAATGTCTTAAACTTGAAATTCATGAGAAACAAGACTTTGTGTTCTTCTTTATTGGGAACTCATAACCAAAAAAAGAAAAATATGAATCAATTCATAAATAAACACTATTTTTAATGATGTGCTGAACAACAAAAAACAGTGTTTTTTGGGGAAAATATATTCACGAAAAAAATTACTGAATTGTTTTCAACGCTATTTTAAATCAAAGTTTTAATTATTTTCGGAAAACGTTTTTTTGGTTTGAAATTCCTTTAATTAAATTTGTTTTAAACGCAAAAATTATGCAAATATTGGTGTTTTGATTCCATAATTACTTAAAACAAATTAAATAATACATTCATTTAATGCATAATTTAAGTCAAGAAAATTCTGAGTTTTACACCAAAAATATTACATAATTTGAGATAAAAAGACAAATAATTATTGTTTGGAATACAGGAAACAATGAAACAAAACTCATGTCTCGAGTGTTTCACAACTTTTTTTTCTCTACTCTTCAAAACAATTATGTTTTAAGAGTCAAACAAAATCTTAACCCAGAAATAGGTTTATCTAATAATTGTCGAGAAATTAGAGTTTATTTGTTCTTTTAACACAAAACTTGATCAAAATGATGACCAAGTTTACAATTAATCAACAAGTTTGTTTTGATGTCGCAACAATTTTTAATCAAGTTCATTCTAGTTTTGATAAATCGACTATTCTATGTTAATAGCAAACAATGATCTTGAACATTATCAAAATGCAATACTGTATGAGTGCACCTGTTTTTGCTGCGACCACCTTGGCTATTTTTCTCACAAAAGTTAAACAATATAACAAAATATCGAGTTTTGAATCTAATTTAGTTATTCGTCACTAAAAAGAAATATAATTTCACAACACTTTTGTTTGTGTCGAGTGTTTAGTCACTAAACTTGATCTCAAACTCTAATTGAGACGAAATTATATTCTGAGACAATTGAAGACAATTATTGTTTCATAAAAATAAATACTTCGAAATTGAACTCAAAATCATTGAGAAATTTTTGAATTCCAATTAATTGATAAAAAACGACATGAATTTTATATTGAAATTTTACGATCAATTCATGCGATAAAAGAGTTTATTTTTTCTCGTATTTAGAATATAATTACTAATTAATAAGACTTTCTAATAGTCAATGATTGTGAGCTAAGGATTGTCTGATAGGACGGACTTCATTCTAATGCAATCAAAAATCACTCCTAACTTCTCAGAGCACGGGATAAGTGTATGAGAAAAGTAATGGTGAAAAACAAAAATATATGGCACAAGGCTTTGGATAATTTCAAGGGACTATCCATTAGGAGTTAATTCAGAACTACATTGAAATTTAATTTTTCATTTAAATTAACAAACGATTGGTTACAAACTGACCTTAACATTGCCTCTATTATCACAATAAATAGCTTTTTCTTTAATTAATTCAATTCAATATACAATTTATAATTGAATTTTGATAACAATTTACAACAGATTTTAATGTTTTCTAATGGAAAGTCCAAGTCATGTGCAATTCCGCCCCCACCTCACAGAAAACTAATGACATTACATCACCATTAAGACCATTTTTAAACTCTCTCCTTTTAGTATGAGTAATCAAGGAAGAACCAATTTAATCCGGATATATCCTCTAGCAAAATACTATTAAGAGGACACATCTATGTATTGCATACCTGTCCTCTTTTCAATCGATTAAATAGTTTTGCAATCATTTAATCCAATAAAAACAATATTTTTATGCTAATTAACTGCAATTAATTTACCTTACTCAATTTTTT